>JAQIXB010000545.1:0-16308 GCA_034697405.1 Mesoplophora pulchra | reverse complement strand
TACACTGTGTAACACCGGAGTGCTTAAAACACCTCCGAGATTCAGGGAAAAACTGAAACAAAAATAATAATAATAATTATAATAATAATAATAATAATAATAATTTTTATTATAAATAATAATTAAAAATTACAAAAATTAAAAATAAACATTTAAATACATACATTATATTTAAAAAAATGTGTTTAGTACTACCTAATAACAAAGAGGAGTGTCAATCACCTGAGGGACATAATATTGGAAAAATACTGTAAATATTTATATTTATTTTTTATTTTAATGCTGATAAATGTATGCAAAAATAGCATAATATTTGCGTATAATTTTAATATCAAAGCATTCAAATAATTGACATTGATATTGAATAGCATTTGTGGAGTCATTCATTATCAATGTTAAGAAATGGATAAATGCAAAAAACAGGTGCTATTTAATGTTTATTTATCAATGACATGATTGTATATGTCAAATAGAAATGTTTGACTATAGTGGAATTAAACATTATGAGAAATACTAACAGAATCTAAAAATAAATTTGTATCCAAACATAGTGACGATTGTAATTTCACGATGAAATATACTTTCAGACTAACACTAGTTTCATCTTCGCTATTATTATAAAAAAGAATTTTTGATAAAATGTTTATGATTTTATTAATAATTGAGATTTAGTAAAATTGGGTTCTAATTAATAATTTAAAATAATTGTTAATTAATTTCATTATATAATATTAAATTTAAATTAATTTATATTTTAAGAATGTTTAAAATAAGTTTTAAAATCGAAGACTATTGCTGTTCGCCATCATGTGAGTATTGTTGGTACTATGGTTATTTGTCATATTCCTTATATGAACTATGAATATCATTAATACATACAGTACTTTGATGAAATTATGTTCCTCAGCTGATTGCACACGCAGCATAAACAGTACTAACAAAGAGTAGTATTAACAGTACTAACAGGAGGCGTGTCATGGACATAATTTCATCAAAATAGTGTAGATATTTATATATAAAGTATAGAAACTTTTTTGTATACAATAGCACTAGCACTAGCACTAGTTGTACACGTACCAGTAACACAATAGCACAAGTGATTTGTATTGAATATAAAAATGTTAAACTCATTTAAAAAGTGATATTTTCGTATAATAAATTACCTAAGAATATACGATGACAGAGCTGAACAATGGTAAAATGAATTAAAAAATTAAAGTAAAAAATTCACACGCGAAAAGTATTACTTAACATTTTGAAAATCAATTGTATCATGAGTTTGTCATTGCATCGGTGACATTTAAACGGAAGTGTAACATTACGTCATTCGATGGTACCATTTATAAGTTTTTTCATTGCGAATCGCGTACGGCATTTCCGATCGACGGAAGTACGTGCACGTATTGAATGTGCAGTGAATAGCATTACAATATAAGACTGATTGCGGCGGATATACAATGCAATCGTACAGCAGCAATTGTCAAATGCTAGTTTATGCTAGTATAAGGGGGGAGAGAATTAGAAAATATTAATACAAATAAAGTATAACAAAAATCAATGCTCTTTCTATTCATGATATTGAGATAGTCGTGTGCTCGAAAAAAGTGAAGGTGCATATGATAGGTGCTTATGTATTGTATTTTCTATTATATAACTTTCCTTTTAAACAGCATTAAATGTCCTCCGCATTCAATATAAATAATTACATATATGCTAATGGAATGGTTCACTTTAAAACTACTGTCTCTTCCTTTTGATGGATTATATTTTTGTGTCAATTTAATTCATTCGATTTGAATATTGCTTTACTCATATTGTAATGTTCACGTGATTTAATAAATTCTTTTCAACGATGACATAATATTAATAAATATATGTACATACTTTATATGAGTATGTTATATAAACAAAGAATAGAGGGACATGAAAGTAGGTCTATATCTACATCTCTTCCAAATATATAGATATTTTCTCAGCAATTCTCTGAGGGAACTATCCATTTGAGCATATTATACTTTAATATATAATATTTGATGGTGAATTTTTTGTATAAAAAGGGCCATTTAAAAATTAGTTTGAATTTCCTCTTTAAGTACTCCCCTGTGATAAAAGACATAATAAAAGCATATATAATGTTTTTAAAGAATGGTAATAGTATTGCAGATAATGACTTTTAACATAATTTCGTAGCGTTTATTATTAAAATTTAAACATATATTTTGATTTTAAAAATGTGGGTATTTTGAGCTAAAATAATAATAATAATAATAAATATGAGAATATAGCGAATTATGTAGGATAATATGGTAATATAATCGATTATTTTATTGATCTCTTTCTTTATGGTGAGAGTATGTAAAAGGTATTGATGATGTGTTCACACAGTGTTAAGCACTGATTAAATTGATTGTACACAGAGGAGAAAATGCAAATATGTTATTTACCAATACTCATTATCACATGGATAGTAAATGAATAGCTGATAACCCTTTACATATGTGACAAGTTTCAGTCCCAATAGTATACTATTCACTGTCTCTTACAAACTTTTCATTGTGCAAAAACCATAAAATCAGATGGAAATGATCCTATACTATCCCCATCTCTCTCCACGACATCAATAAATCACGAGTAAAAGAATGGGAGAGAAACTGAGGGAAAAATTCACTGCACACTTTACTAGTTTTACTAGTTGTACATGAGAGCCCGGAAATGTAACTTCAGTACAGCAGCATCAAGTGGTGGCTTTGAAAGCATAGTATTCACATGACAAAAAAGTTGCACTATGCCTAAAAATGTATGATATGATCAAATAAAACATTATGTTTTTAAGAGCCTCAGCATGGGCATGATATATAATTTAAAATAAAATATATGTCATTTTATCAAAAATTTTGCAAAACGATAGCTATAGTTAGAGGGGGAACGGGTAAATAATGGGCAATAATAAAATATAAAATACTTTATATTTAAAGGATGAACCCTATTTCCGGAATATCCATGAGATAAGGGTTAATATCCTCAATATTAAAGTATTGTCCGTTTATCCATTATTTTATTACAAAATTCATGATATAATATATGAGAATATTAATTTTCGAGCGTTTTATTTGAGCTGATTTTTTCCATTTTTTCATTTTTCTCATTTTTCTCGGAATTTATAACTGTTTATTACTATTTATTTTTCTTTTTATAATAATAGTTTACACATTTATTGTATTCTCATAATGTTCAATTCATTAACTTCGTATAATATGTATTTTTTCATTTATTTCTCAGAAATAGCAATATACACTTTAACAGTCCCTCCCATTACAATGGTAAAAAGCAGAAGAATATAACAAAATGACCATATTATTCATTGTTATATATGTTTAATATGGTGCTATGCACAGGAAATCATGTGTCTTATATTGATGCGGATCAATAATTTTTTAATGGCATAGATGATAGTACTTTGGGAGATGTAACACCTGCATGTGTTACACACTAGTAGCACTAGTAGCATTATAGTAACACCTGATTGGCAGATGACCAGAATATAAATGATATAATCATGTACTAGTTTTTAACTACTAGTATGACATAAGCTATAATAGGTGTATGTGATGTTTACAATTTGAAAATGATCATAAAAATGCATTATAATTCAAAATGTATACTATTATATACTAGTAACGAATCTAAGTAAACTAAAAACTTTGATTACAAAATAATTTTTATATAATATTCATATAATAAATTGCGTGATCCAAAATGATCAGACATGAAAAGAATATTAACATGTGATAGATAATGCAATATTAAAAACACAAAAAATTATAATATATATATAATATATATATATTATAATTTTATATATACTATTAATATACAATAAATTGTGAGACTGAATTATAAAGATACCATCTGACAATGATTTGTCACGTCTCTAGTGCTTCTATTTCCATACTTAAATATAAACAGTACATAACTAGTAGACAATTATAATGGCAATGATTTATATTAGAATATTAACTTTGTATGCGTGACGGTGTTCGATTTAACATTATTATTTTTATATAATATTTTTATATATTTATTGCTTTAACATACTTTGTTTAACAAATAGTTAATGTCATAATACTTAACATTGTTATATTGGCACTGAATTATTAAAATAATGATCCGTGTATTGTAAGAAAGAGACATTATGGGATGAAATGTTTGAAAACATGAAAAGTCACTTTTATAGTACTAAAATAGTATTGAAATTAATATGGGATCATTTAGTTTCTAAAGAATATAATGACCATTAAAGGATTATGAACATAACATTTATGCCATATTCATATGGTCACGTGCCGATCACGATTAATTTCAATCGATTATTAAAGGGTTTTCAATGAAAGCACCGGCCCGTGGAAGATGCATATGCTTTTATCTCAGAATGGAGCCTTTTTAGTAAAATACTAGTGAACGTGCTTCCACTAGTAGGGGTCTTTAACAAAACACCACTGATTAGGCTTGTTTTTGGCTCATCATACAAAAGGGTGCACTTCAAAAAATTCTAGTATGTCAATAATATGAATAGTTTGGTGGGAAATGGGTCAACAATACATTGCGAATGGTCCTATACACTTTCTCGGGCAACAATTGGTCATATAATTTCCCAGAAATAATTTTCTTTCTGAAGCGAGTATTAGTGCTGCTGTTAGTACATTTGCTATTAGATCATTAATTTTGTATGAGAAGCATCATCTTGTAATAGACTTAGCAATGATCGTGACCGGATTTCCTCATATCCCTTTTACCCGATGCTTTTTCATATAAAAGACTCAAATTCTCGGGATACGATCCCCGAACCGATAAATCCTGAGTCCCAATGAATGAAACTGACCCTTTCTGATGACTCTTTACTCAGCATTAATGATCCTTTCTTTGTGTGTATCAAATTGCTACTAACATTTACTAACATTGAAAAGAAATGTTTGCCATTATTACAATCAAACACTAGCGTTAGTAGTATCAGTTAATGTTTCCTTAGTACGCATAAGTTAAAGTAATTTGTTGACATCAGTATATTTCTGCCGTCATAACCATTAAAGAGCATTAGTATATAGCTTAGTAAAGCAACTATGGTGATAAAACTAATTTCTATTCACTAGTAAATATATATTAACCTGACAATTGGTGCTTAATTCTTAATGCTTAATACGCATAATAATATGAGTAAATTCATATTATAATAAAATATAACACATTCTGAAATAATACTGAATTATATATTTGTAAATAAAATGCAAATAATAGTATTTCTCTAATAGCAATAGCAATAGCAAAAGCATAGAAATAACAAAGAATGAACACATAAAAAATTAATGAAATTTATCACGAAACGGATCTATATATATATATAATATATATATATCATATTCAACATAAGTAATAATGGACATTTCCATGATTACATTTGTAGTAAATCGAAAACGCATAATTTTATCATTAATTTGGGGGTTCTCTTTTCTCTTTGTCTGAGACAATGTAATAGACAATGTAATAGTTATATTGAAGTAGAACTAAGTAATGCTTTTGATATTGTGGTATATGATAGTATATGATTATCCTTCAATAAAAGTGAAACGCTAAAAGCAGATATTTGTCATAACACTGCATTTATGTCCATTCGATTATAAAGAAAAAGTTATCTCAGCATGTGATGCTTTACTACTAATATCCTAACTGCATTTAGTATTAGTATATACGTTAGTATTAACGTCATAGTGGAACCCCATCCAAAAAGAGAGCGCGACAAAAATGCAAAAATAATCACCAATAAATATCAATAAATATCAATTGTCCAAAAAAAGTTGTTTGCGATATTCTCTCATACTTACACTGTGTGAACTTAGTCTGAGTTTAGTTTCACTAAAGTTTGTTTGTGTGTGATTTGTGAATCATTAGCGCATAAATGAAGAATTAAATGACGTTATAATATGGAAACGTATTTTAGTATTGAGAGAGACTCTTATCTCAAATGAGAATCGCGATTGTGAATGAACGCTCTGTATATGCACACACTGCATATGCAATGCATGTAATGAGTAACAGTAAATAACTGATAATAGTCAATGAATGAATAAAGTAAATCCAATGAAAAGAGATACGACTAAATTCATTTCAAATGGACTCAGGTGGTCTCATTCAACTAGTAACTTGTCTCAATAGCACGCAATGCTGTGCATGGACATAAATGCAAATGCACGAAAATTAAACCCCTTTTAAATAAAGGGTCAGTGAATAAACAGGTGATGGTGACAGCATAGTCACCAAATATTGAAAAACAATTACTCGTAATTTACTATTGAAACTAAATAATTACTCATAATTACGAAAACATCGATTATGTGCATAGAATTTAAAAATAAAAGATTCATTCATTCATTTTTAAACATAAATAAAAATGAATATAAAAATCAAAAACAAACTTTTAATAAATTATTAACAAAAGCATCTCATGTAAAGTGAGGGGTGAAATAAAATTTTAAATCTTTATACAAAACACGACTATAATAAAGACAGTACAATGTATATATACCGTTTTGCCTCACTTTTTAGACACGGTCTTATAGCACGAGTTAAGCACTTTTTTTAGAAGTTTTAAAAACCGAAATTAAAGGGGAGAGTAAAGGGAAAAAGTCTTATGCCATAAGGACCCTCTTTTGTGCTCATCCCGCGCTAAAAGATCTGCTCTAAAATGTGAGGTAAAACAGTACAGTTTAATAGAAATATGTAAATGTTTTGGAAAAATGTTTTGTATTTTCTTTATTATCATTAATCAATTTATTTACATGTTAAAAGCGAATTAAAAAGAATTTAGAGATTTTCATTATGATAAATTAAAATATTTTTAAATAAACAAATATTTTTGTAAATAATATACACGTTTAAAATGCATATAAAAGTTAATATCAGAATATTTACTAAACATTTTTTGAAGTAATTTGAGATTATTTAAAATTCTAAGAAAAGTAAAGACGATGTCATTAATGTAAATATTTTATATGTTTCGGCATTTGATAATACACATGATAATGACTAAGCATAGTTTTCTTTATGTATTAACTTTGCTTTAGTTAACAGAGATCATTTTTAACAGAAATTCCATTTAAAATATATATGTATATTTAACAATGAAAATGCGCATTTTTTATTTTCATTATATTAGTTTATGTAATATTATAAACTAATATTTAGTAATAAAAGATTTCGGTATTTGCAGTATCTCCAATCTTATAATATAGTGCTGATTAGTATTATTCAATAGTGTATATAGTAATTTTAGTAGTTCTATGACCACCTGGAGCTGCATCAAATAGATTACATGAGTCTGATGTGCATCAGGGAATTCGATTAATAATATGTCAATGGTGAGGTATTGTTATTATATTTCGTTTGCAAGTTAACATATGGGTACTGTGTCGTATTAAAGCATTACGTTTGAATAATACTATCGCTGCTATCACTTTCGTAATATTTGCCATGATAGAAAACGATTAAAGGTGCAATTAACAAAAGCCAAAAGTTTCATTCACTGATGATACGACTATTCATGTGTAACATATAAAGCTGATTATTAAACTTAGTATTTGTTAATAGTATCTTCTCCTGCATTAGATCACCTGAGCTCAAAATAAAACTGTATAGCACTGTATATGCTAGTATATGCTAGTAAATACAAGTGAATTTTTCGCATGATTAAAATTAGTCATCTATAGGAAGAATAACATAGAGATAATAGCAATGGAAAAGCAAATAATAGGCAAATGTAATGTATGCATAAACAGGTTCAAAACATTGCATTTAATTATGGATTATATATTATCGAATATTATATATTATCAAATAATATATTGTTATTATATATATTAATACATTTGAACAACAATGTGTCTGTCAGTCACGGTTTATACAGGCGCTGATTGGTCGGGTATAATAATGAAAAATTTAAATGAACCAATAAATTTAAATTTACAATAATTAAAAGTATGCGCGCGCATTATTATATTGTTAGATATTTACTTAAATTTAACAATTAAAAGTTTATCGTATTAAACAATTATTAAATATAATAATATAAATAATGCTAATAATATAAGGCAACAATGTACGCGGGTTCTTACTAGTATTATTAAATATATTAATAAAGTTATTATGAGTCACTGTTACTAATTTATAATGTAAATTATTAAACGCAAAAAGTTTTAGTGTTAAATTTAAAAATACATCGATTCATGTATCTTTTTATATGCACTCATTATATTCACATAAATCATAGTAATGGTTCTTATTCTTATGCCATATATTTTTAAATATGTTATACTTTTGAAAGTTTAGTTAATACAATGATTAACATTGTTTAGTATATTTATTGTTTGTCGATTATATTGACTGAGGAAAGAGCACTTTGAAAAGAATTTGGAAGTCTCTGGAGTTTTGGATGAGTGCTTTTGGATGTGTGCCATGTTAAGACACAATCCAAAAGGCACCATCCAAAGTGCAAAACTCATTTTGTACACAGCTAACTTACAATGGGATGTTTGTTAAAGTGGAATCTATTTTCTTCAAATTTTCCATATTAATTGTTACTAAACTTTAGTACATCTATATGTAGTATATCTAAGCTGTTAAAATTTATTCAAATAAAAGTCAAAAATTTTCTAAATGTCATTATGATAAACATTAAAAGCAAGTTTAATCTAGTTATTAATCAATCGATTATCGATAAAATATTATAATCGATTAAATAATTTCCCTTAAGACGAACACCATTTAGTTTAATGACTTATTAATCGATAGTTTATCGTGCACCTTTGGGTTAAACCATCATTTAGATTTATTATTTATTTACAGTTTACAAAAATGCAATATAATTTTAATAAATTTTAAAAATGCGTAGATTTTCGGTCACTCAAACAGTAAATATTTTATATATTTACTTCTACATTTGCACATTTACTAGTATGTAATAAATAAATTAATATTATAGTAGTATTTATGACTGTATATGAAATTTAAAAAATCAGTAATTCCACACTTCAAGCATTTCATCGTCAGTTCATCTCCCCTCTTCTACTAGCAATAGTAAGACTTTATTCTCATTTTAGAAGTTTGTCTCAAATCATAAGAGTCTCTAAACGAAAAAAGACGAAAAATTATTCGCATATTAACTTTCTTATTAAGCTTTTAGGGATAGGTTAAGTGAAAGTCAAAAACAAGCACCATCTAAATAATAAAGTAAGTATATGTATAATAATATAATTACTTTTTCTTTTATGTTTATACACAATTCCGTTATATACTATACTATTTTGTAAATTATGCGAACATTTTTAGCATTATTGAAACACAACGAAAATGTAATTTTAACTTTAATTTTGACATATCAATGAAAAGTATTTGCATCAAAAATATTTCATTGATAATGCAAAATATACGATTATGTATATAATAATGTAAATTTCTAATTTTATAATTTTAAAAAATTTCTTTACATTATTTATTAATTTATTGTAATTTATCATATAAATTATGTAATTATGTGATTCATTAATATAAAAGTGACATTCAAATGAATAAGGAACAGACATTTAAAATAATACTAACATTAGCCTTCTATATACAGTGTGTTCAAAAAGTTTAGACATAAAGTAAATTTAGACATAAGTTAAATAGGCTCTCATTTAAAGGGTATTAAATTTTTTAAAATTATTTTTTCATAGTTTTATCAATGAATAGCTAAGGTTTTGTTATTTAATAGTTTTATGATTAATCGCGTTATAAAAAGTTATTTAAAATTTAAAAAATATAGAAATGGTCCTTAAAAAATAAAATTTTTATTTTAAATTTAAATTTAAAAAAATAGAAACATAATGCAAAAGAAACCATGCTTCTATCTGTTATGTCTTTTGAAATATATTAATTTTTATATTAATTTTTTAAAAATTTTTAAGTTATTTATCTTTTATTTTAGAAAAATAAATTTAAATATTTTAAAAACTATAGCATATAGAAACATGGTTCTTTTTGCTATAGTTTTTATTTTATCAAATTTTATTTAAAAATAAAAATTATATTTTTTAGAGACTATTTCTATATTTAATACTTTTTTAATTTAAATTATTTTAGAAGTGTTTTAATGGTCATGTGATATGTCAATGAAAAGATATTTTTACATTGAATCCGATGATATGTCTTATTTTTATATTTTTAAAAAAAAAGTTATTTGCAATTAAAAATTAAAAATTTGTCATTTACTTTTTTTGAATTTTTAATAAATTTTTATCACGTGATTAATCATAAAATTATTAAATAACAAAACTTCAGATATTCATTGATAAAACTGAAAAAAATAGTTTTTTAAAAATTTATACCCTTTAAATGAGAGCATATTTATTTTATGTCTAAACTTTTTGAACACACTGTACTTTTACTAGTATAGATAGTATAGATAGAAAAATGACAAATTCTTTACATTTACATAATATTTAAATGACACATTATATAACATGATTAATTTTATAAATTAAAATATTACTCTAAAAAATTTTAAAATTATAACATTTTATTATTCGCGAATTTATAGTCATAAATAAACGGATATTAATAGAATATCATATTCATTTTGTTTTATATTACGTTTTATTTTTACACATTTCAGATAAATCAATTGCGGTGTTTATGTTATGGTATAAAGGATTTGTTTTTAGTACATATTAGTATCAAACACAAAATGCCTGCAGTTTCACCGACATTATTAGCCGTTTTGACCATTGGTGTGGTCGCACTTATCTTAGGCATATTAATCGGTTCATACACTATGCCCCCATCACTATCGCCTGAGATTCGGCGTAAACTAAATTTAATGAAAGTGCTCACGGAAACTCATTATAGTGGACGCGATGATCAAATTGCCCGTCACATTATTGATGAGGTTAAAGTTGAAAACATTCGGGATAAGTTAAAGTAAGTATCATGTTATATCATTATATACAATAGAAATATAATGAAAAATGATGCATCATTAAATGTTGGAATTGAGAATCATCATTATGAAGATAATTTCTTTGGATTTAGATTTTTATCATTCGAACCCCATTTACCCGGCACCACACGAGACAATGAATTGGCAAATGCCATAAGAGACACATGGATTGAGTATGGACTGAATGACGCTTTTCTCGTTCCTTATAATGTACTGCTTTCATACTCTAATAATTCATTTCCAAACCGTGTTCATATCATTGACAAAAAAGGAAATGCCATATTTTCGTCATCATACGCTGAAATTCCATTAAAATCCAAAGAAATGCACTCAAATACTGTACATGCATATCACAGTTTCTCTCCGAAAGGGGATGTCATCGGTGATCCCGTATTTTGTAATTACGGCCGCGAAAAGGACTTTGATTTAATCGAAAATTACGCACATATCGATTTAAAAGGAAAAATTTGCATTATGAAATACGGAAAAATCTTTCGCGGAAATAAAGTAATCACTATGGAAAAATCACTATTCAATAATCTGCTAAATATAACTATGTTTACATTTGTTATTAGTGTGATAATGCTGCTAAAAGAAAATGTATCGGATGTGTTATTTATTCAG
This sequence comes from Mesoplophora pulchra, assembly GCA_034697405.1. Lineage (NCBI taxonomy): Eukaryota > Metazoa > Arthropoda > Arachnida > Sarcoptiformes > Mesoplophoridae > Mesoplophora > Mesoplophora pulchra. The sequence goes on along the minus strand of JAQIXB010000545.1, from coordinate 4,661 downwards.
ATCCCATTGAAATGGCCAGAGACGGAACGAAACCAGAAAATGTGTACCCCAACAGTTGGTGGATGCCGGGAAAGGCCATGCAAAGAGGCAATATGAGACTGGGAATGGGGGATCCGCTCACACCGCAATTTCCAGCACATGGTAATCAGCATGTGCATCTGAACCAAATGCTTTCAATGCTTTAGCAGTATTAAGCTTTAGTCTATGTATTGCTAAATATTAATGTCATACATCATTTTCAGAGGGAACATTCCGCTATGACACTGAAGACATTGAATTGCCCAAAATACCGTCACAGCCGATCGGTTATGATGATGCACTGCAAATACTAAAGTATGTACATTTAACATGTCTCTTTTGATAAATTATTTCAATTAAGAAAATAGTTGAGTTTAGTTGTACTAAAGTATTACAAAGTATTACATAATAGTAACAGCGTTGACACTTTTATCGTCTTTCATAGAATTATGGGGGGAATACCTGTGCCGAACACTGCTGAATTTCACGATTGGAATGGAGCATTAAACATTACTTATATGATGGGCCCGGGTTTTAATGCTCAAAATAATGGCATGTAAATAATGATGACATCATATTAATGTTATAATAACCATAATTCAATTCATTATGTGTTTTATTACAATAATGATTATGAATTTTTAGGAAATTGCATCTCATAGTGAATAATGAACTAAAGAGAAAAACTGTTTATAATGTCATTGGAATTTTGAACGGATCCATTGATGATGATCGTTATGTAATTTTAGGAAATCATAGAGATGCGTGGGGCTATGGGGCTATGGATGCATCAGGCGGTGGTGCATCCGTTCTCGAAGTGTCACGTGTTTTAGGAAAATTACATAAAGAGAAAAATTGGATTCCACGAAGAACTATTATATTTGCTAGTTGGGCTGCTGAGGAATTCGGATTAATTGGCTCAACAGAATGGGTTGAGGATTATATACATTTATTAACGAAGAATGCAGCCGCATATATCAATGTTGATACATGCATTAAAGGGCCATACTTTTCTCCCGATGCGACCCCTTCGCTTATGGCATTGTTAAGGGAAATTTCAGAAATGATTCCATTCTCTGCGAATGAAACACTTTCGGAAATTTGGAGAGAATACCGCAGATCATTCAATGAATTTTATGACTCAATAAAGTAATGTTTTAATACTTTTGCATTATATTAATCAATATTATAATGCATATATATTTAGAATGAATACACTCGGATCGGGAACTGATCATGCACCATTTGCATTTTATGCCGGAATACCATCAATTAATGTGGAGTTTACTTATGATAAGGTATGGTATGATATGATAACAGCACAATTATAATGAAATGATTTTTTAAAATATGCACATTTATGATAATTAATCACATTATGCGTTAATAATATACAGTTTTACACATTATTTTAGCATAAGTATCCCATTAGTGGGTATCCCGCATATCATACAGGATATGAGACATACGATTTGGTCGAACGTTTCATTGATCCGGACTTTTCTTTACATCAATGCTGTTCTCGGGTATTGGCTTTGCTAGTTTACATCATTGCGCAATCTTCTTTATTACCATACAATTTTGAAGAATATGCCGAACGTATTCATGATGATTACGAAGCTCTATGGTCAGAGTCTGAAAATAAATTTTTATCTAAAAATGAACTGACACATGCTGTAAACGGTACTTATGTTAAAATGTTAGAATGGGCTATGGGTAATTTCACTAAAAGTGCGAAAGTATGGAATGAAAAGCTAAAAAAAGTCGATTTAAATAATCCTATTGAAGTGAGAAAAGTCAATGATCTGATGCTTTCATTAGAAAGGGCATTCATAAAACCTGAGGGTTTATATGACAGACCTGAAATTAGACATATTTTATACGGACCCTTTAAATACAACAAATATTCGAGTAAAATATTCCCGGGAATTAACGATTTAATGTATAAAATTTCTTATCACAAAAAAAATAATCCTTCGAAAGTACAGAAATACCAAAAATTACTTTCAAAACATATATCTGATATCATTATAATGATCAAAAATTCAGAACGAATGCTTAAAAATAATCCTTTAGTTATGTAATTTTTTAACTAAATTTTAAGTAATTTTTTATCTATAAATTTTATCATTAATAATATAAATATTTTTCTGATTAAATAGTGTATGTATATACTGTGTATATAACATGTGTTATATGTACATGTATATAAAAATATATACTTAACATATCCTAATTTAATATTAGACTTTATGATAGGGATAACCCAAAAATAGCGCGATTGATAATTGATTGTTTGCTCTATGGCATGTAAGAAAAAGAAGTGTTCCCAACTCTTGGGATTTTTTCGAAAATTTGGGAATGTTTTCAAAACTTTGGGAATGTAGGGAATTTTTCTAATAATGTAATGTAAGTAATGTTCCTGAACACTATGAAACAATTGAAACAAAAACAGCTCTTTGATGCATAAATCGGTTTTCGGGATGCATCATGAGATACTGCTACTTTTACATCCAAAAGTTTTATTTAATTTAATTTTATTTATTTTATAAAAAATCCCTAATGTTCCAGGAACAGTCCCATCTTTAAATAACATCTCAAACATATTTTTAAATAAATGTCATATATTTCCAGTTTTTAAAATATTTTCAAAATTTCGAGAAATTCCCAATTTTCCCAAAATTACTGGGAACGCGTTTCTTTCCATTACTTACCATAGCAAACAATTGATAATCGACGCATTTTTCTTTACTCCGATAGCGTTCTTTTGGGTTACTCCTATAGACTATGATTAAACATTTATAAAAAAAATAAAACTAATATCAAATTAAATATTTTTAAATAATTTTCTGTGATTTTCAATTTTTAAATAATTTTTAATTATTAAAGTAAAATTTAATTTTTAATAATATTTTTGATTAAAATTTTAAAAAATAAATTTAAAGTGTTTTAATTTCATGACAAAACTAAATATAATTATTAAAAGTTTTAGAATAAAAGTTACATTGAAATTAACTGAAAGAGCAATTGAATTGAGTAATATTATCTTTAGATAATAAATATATAGAATTATATTATATATATATATATATAAACGAAATCGTGTGTGTGCATAACGCTGACGTCACACACACACGTAAGTTTACAATGTGTTAGAGTTCGAACCTATTAAGGTTTACGGCGCAATTATTAAAAAGTATCAGTTTTATATTTTAATAATAATTAAAAGAAAAATTAAGATAATTAATCGGGTTTCTATTACTAAGTAAATAATACAAATAATGCATAATATAGTGAAAGTTGAATTTAAGTGCTAAAAGTGTATTTTATTTTGAATGATTTAAAAATAAATACGCGCATATCATGTTTGTATTAAAATACAATTTTAGCGTTAAAATCTACTTTTAGTTTATAGTGTAACACACTTTTATAATAAAAGAATTGTAATTGAATTGTATAATGCTTTTAATAACACAAAGGGTATAAGCACAAATTACGAATGAATATGAATATACAATTCAATTACAATTCTTTTATTATAAAAGTGTGTTTCACTGTAATAACATGTGTTTATGTTTATTTTTATGTTTATTAACGTATTACGTGTATGTATATAAATCTGTATATTTATTAGCATTACTTAATTCAATTGTATATAATTTTCATAATAATGATTTAGATTCAGTGTAAATGTGGTAAAAAGACATTGTATAAAATGTCCATTCTTAGCTATGTTTTAACGATTATATATTAACACTTAAAATGAAATAATAATTTTTGTAACTGAATGAGTAATGCTCTGTTTGATTATACATAATTGTAAATACTTAATTTATTTACAAAAATTAACTTTTTTGTTTTAATTAACGTATAAATTATTATAAAAAAGTTCATTCAATTAGTGGATAATGATAAATTATATTCTCATGCAATTTTAGTCTCATTATTTATAAGAAAAATTAAATAATAATCAGATTATTAATTTAGTGAATATTTTTTATATATTTAGAGAAAATGCGCATAACTAGCGACATAAAAAGTGCTTAACATGCTTTTTTAACTTACATTTTTGACTGACACTATTCGAATGTCGTACGTCGACAATGTTTTGATTTTAGTATACTTATACATTCATAGACGGCCTTTTAAGCTGTGTTTTGCGCATGTGTATGTGCAATTTTTATGATTCGAAACGTGTAAACGAAAACTGTAAGAGATATTAAAAAAATATTCAGAATGTGAAAATAATATTTTTAAATAAAATTATAATAAAAATAAAATTATAATGTACAAAAATTACTCATAAAATAGTACATTTTATTAATTAATAAATAAATTTATAAATAGTTATATAATAAAAAAATGTATTATACAATTAGTTTATGTGTGTCCAGATACGGGCAAAAAACCGGTGTATCAAAACTTTATCATTCACAGTATTATAATTTTAAAATAATATTATTATTAAGTAAAGCGATTAAAGTAAATCTTTGGATACTTTCGGTAACTATTATTTGAAGTAAATTGTAATATATATATACTGTAAAACCTCCAGTTACTGGCACCTCGGGTGGTCTCACCAATGACTCATTGACGTCATAATCGTATAAATTGTACATAAATAACGTTTGAGATATATATGC
>JAQIXB010000544.1:0-16367 GCA_034697405.1 Mesoplophora pulchra | reverse complement strand
ATATTTGGATATAATAAATATTAAAATATACATTAATATTATAGTTAATATTAAAGTTAAATTTTAATTTTTAAATTTTTAGCATTAATTCATTTACATTTTATTTCAGTTTAAAAATATTAAAAAATGATTAATGATAAACATTTAATAAATGTTAAAAATGCTTATGATAAATTTTCAAAATATACAATGACCTCTAAATCTTATGAATTAAAATCTTAAAAAATAAACATGTCATATTTTTTTTAAAAAAATGGTATATTTTTATTTAATTAATATAATATTAAATGTCAAAATAATAAATTAAAAAATGTTTAATGTCAAAACATTGTATAAAATGAAATATTTAATTATTAAATTTAATTATTTTGATGTTTAATATAATTTTTATATGATTAAATAATAGTTAATAAAAGTATATATTATTCAGAGCCCAGTGTTCGTGCCGAATTAGTGGAACAAATCCCACACATCGCATCCTTTTGTGTCAATCACATCCATAGTCTTCCAAATGTACTTTCAAACTCAATACTGCCAATTTTGGAACAATACTTAACTGATAGTAATAATCAGGTATATATATAGTAATTTTATATGTACATTATTTCGCATGTCTATTTTCTAATTAATTAATGACTGACGCTTATATAAGCTAAGAACACTTCGATCTTTAACTTGAAATAAATCCATACATCGATTTTATTTCTATTGTCTTTAAGCATAAGAATGGAATAGCAAAGGACTACTATTTTTATTGCATACTTAATCTTTTGCTATTTAATGTTAGGTTCGAAAGATGACTCAGGCTACATTCGTGATGATTCTCGATCAGGAATTAATCAAAATCGGTACGTTATTACATTTCTATATTATTCAAAATGTTAACATTTAATAAAAGTAATAATTTCATATTTTAATTATGTTTAGATTTTTTAGAAACGCATATATGCCCTCTTTTGGTTCAATTAACTGATTTTTCGGATATAGACGATTATCGCGTTGAAGCTGTAGTGGTAAGTCTACTATCATATACTAGTATTTGAAGTGCTATAGTATTATTAAGATAAGAAATTTTATTCGATTTTCACATTTAAACGTAACTTTTATATTTTACGCTTTAAATGTATTCATTCATTATTTTGAAATTTATATGATTAGTTTATGTGTATATTAATTTCATATGTAAATGGTTTTAAAATTTGAATTTTTAAAAAAAATGAGATAATTATTACCAATGATATGATCGTAATAAATAACGAACGAAACGTAAAAACACTCAAAAGATAAGTTTTGGCGCTTTTGAATTTTCAAAATAATCATTTTATTCCCACAAAAGTCTGATATGAGTACGCGTGGGATATTGGGATATGTGCGCTTTTTCTTTGATAATGTATTTCTTATTAATGTATTTTCGTCGTTTTTATAACATAATTCGACACTTTTAATTTCGTTGATGCTGTCGATTGTCGGTGTTTGGCTCATGATTCCATGAAAGACATGGGTAGTGAGATGTGTGAATGCAATCATCTCACTACCTTGTCTTTGACGGAAGCACTAGCCCTACTAGCATTGTCTAACGAACTCTCATATTATATATTATATTATTATTGTATCCTAAATCCATCCCAATGCACTTGCAATTTCAATGGCATTTTCTAAGTCATCAAAGGGGCTGATGAAATGTAATGTTTACTAGTATCATATCACAGCCACCTTTGATGATCTGAGAGGATGCTAGTAGATCAACTCATTTTTAAGTGCGTAATCCTATTGACGATGATGATTTTGGATAAGGATATGCATGGATTCGTGTCGTGCAAGTTGGCCGTTGATCTGTTACTAGTACTATCATATCACAGCCTACTTGACACGACATGAACCACGCTATGTTCAGCACTTTTTATATTTATATTCACGTCAATATCCACCCTCTGATGTAATTCAATGATATGCATTTTCTTATTAATGTTTATTATATATATAAACATTAGGGTTTAATATATATATTTATCTATTGTAAGCTTTAGAATTACATACCCATACTTAACCAAAATTGCATACTGTGCATTTATAGTCGATATAAGAGTTGTCCGCAATGGAATGTATGAATGAATGAAAGAAATGTAAATACGTGTTTTTGGGTAACTCACCTCACGAAGTGGTTGTGATATGTAATTGCATGTTTTGCTAGTATCATATCACAGCCAGCTTTGATGAGTTCAGTTTCCCAAATAATTCGACACTACACTTTCACCATCATCTAATTATAGTTAACTATTAATTGATATATCAAATTACCAAATAAACTTTCGCTAAATTCTAATAAAAAATATAAAAACGTATTATATTATTGCATTATAAACATTTTTATATACATTATTTCAATGTAAATGTCTTAATCGTTTTGAGACTGAAAATAATTTTTTGAATTAAACGCTTCTTTCTTATAAATGAGTAATGTTAGTATGAAGCTAGTGCTAGTGTATAGCTAACGACATTAACTAACGGTAATAGTCCACAATGATTTCCACTCGTCAAAGTGGCGGTGATGTGTTGCGTCATATAATTCCATATCACAGCCGCTTTGATTAGTGGAACTGTTGTTCAATGCCTCATGATTAAAAGTTATCATACAAAATAGATATGTATATATTGCTAGTGCTTTGTGACATAGGGTTAAACGTATCAACTAATTATATTGATCGTTAATTATTTTTTATTAAAATAAAGAGCACTTTTTTCTTATTAAATATGTTGAATATATATTGCATATTTAAGGCGTTTAAATTGTTGCTCTATTATTTGCTATTATTTGCTTTTTTAATAATAATCACAAAATATAAGCATATAAATGAATGCGCATTATTATTTTGAGTGTGCATTACTCAATGCTTAAGGAGAGCCGAACAATTGAGTTGAATAATAGAGTTGAGACTCATCTTATATAAGAAGGGTTTAGTAAAGAAAAAAGAGGATCGATTCAATGATAACATTCACATTCACTGCGTTAACATTCACTTTCACAGTGTGTATATGTGTAAAACTTTAGGAATTTATAAGCGAAAAGCATATGCAATGCTATAGTTATTGAGGATGAGCGAATCGATAATGCAAAGTTAGTATTACATATGAGGTATTTTCGGATAAAAGTTTCCATTCCCTCTTTTCAATGCTCTCATAATATTGTGCTTCACTCTGAAATTTCATATGAGTTTTTTCACTTTTGTCTTTTTCTTCATTTCTTTGACTTTTTCATTCTTTAGTATAACTTAGTTTTTGCAAAGATCATCATATTTCTACGCCATAGTGAGTGTTCAGTGTTCGTATCGCATTTATAATAACGATGACAATGATATGGTGTGTAAATTGGGAGCTTTCATATCGCGCATCTCTGTTAAAATAATGCTTTTTTCTCTAAAGTAATTCATTACTGAAATTATGTATATGTGTTTCTATGGTAACATTCTTTTCTGATTAAATCGTCACATATTCTCCTATACATAGATGTAACACGCTGTTTCTGTGTTCGCAAATTGTTAAGAGCAATACCATGGATCACATTATGAGCACACTATAGATGTGGACTCTTAACTAATATGTATTGCATCACATGAGAGTGATGTATTTTCTGTTTCATCTCTTTGCAGCACTTTTCAATTATACTGTAGACATTGACTAAAATTAGACACTCTTTTCATTCCGCTCATAAAAGTAATACTTTCGTCAATAAATAGCGCATTATTACTTTGATTAGTTTCAGTTTGATATTTACGTTAATTTGAGCATATGATATATATATATATAGGAACAAAATGGTCATTTTCCAAATAAACAATTTGATGGTCATCGGAAGAAATTGTTAATGTAAAAATGCGTTTTATTACTAATAATTTGAGAATTCTTTTTATATTCATTTATAAATTTAATTAAAAATTTGCGTCTTTTGAGTAATTTTTATTAAATCAGAGAACACTTTTATTTTATTTATCTTTTGTTATAATTATAAGGTTCTAACTATAACTGATGTATACTTTTTGTTATATCTTACATAATACTGTAGATGATGAGTAAACTAGTCAGATTTTTGGGACAAGAATCAACTGAGAAATTACTACTGCAGCCGTTTACGCGTCTCTGTATGGATGTAAATTTTAACGTTCGAAGGGTGTGTGCATCTAATTTTGGTGATTTTAGTACAGTTTTAGGTCAGGATATAACAGAATCCGTATTGGTAAGTACAGTACCGTTGTGGCGCCGTTCATTATTTTCGTTATTTATTAGTTATTAATTAAAATTAATAATTTGTATTATTTATATTACTGTTATCAGCTCCCACAGTTCCGCATATTATGTGAGGATAGCATATGGGGTGTTCGAAAGAGCTGCGCAGATGTGTTCGTACCCGTGGCTATTGTCGTTTCTAACACCGTTCGAAGAAAAATTTTATCGCCTCTGTTTGTAAATCTCTTATGCGATCAGTCACGATGGGTATGTATTTACATCATTATTATCATAATGAAAGAATTCTTAAAATGTTTATGTAAAACGATTTTCGATGCTTTTCAATGCATGCATTATGTATTTTGAACACATATTTAAGCATTTTTATTGTATGATAATAGGTAAAGACAGCGGCTTTTCAGGCATTGGGTCCTTTCATCTCAACGTTTGCAGATCCTTCAAAGACGGGATTGTATTATACCGAAGGGACAATCTTTATTGTTGAGGATCACCATAGTAATGATAGTGGATGTAGTGCCGGCAGTGATTCAGCTGTTGAATCTCCCACTGAAGTCGATGACGATGAAGTGACTGAAAATCTAAATGATTCAATGACGAACATGACAGTGACAAAAGAGCATTCACCAGTGTCTGTTACGAGTGAGTGTTTAGACACATGTTCGTTTATTCACGCGGATAATGATAATGCCAATGATGAGTTCAGTCATTTCCATTATTGGAGAGTTCCGATTCCAGAGGTGGCTTTAGATGAAGAAATTGACGCACATGCTCATGGCAATGAAAGTACATTAGAATCTGATAAAAATGTTGAATTAACTCAATCATCAGCGATAAAATGCTCCGATGATACCATAGAAAAGGATAATGATAAAAGTGCAGTGATTGCATCGTGCAATAATAGCAATCGTTCGACGATACATATACATTCTGTTAATAAAACATGTGTTACTAATTCGGACACTAATGAAACAAATGAACAGACACAGAATAAATTGTATTTCACAAATTCCGATTTAAATGAAACATCATTAGCTTTTATCGAACATGAATTGGGAAATATGAATAACATGAATAACATACCTTTGACAGACAATAGTTTCGCAGTTTCTAACGATACAAAGATTTTCGATCGTTATGATACTAAACTTTTAGACTATAATTGGGATTCGAAAACATTAGCAAATGATTCCACAAAAATCATGTCATTCGGAGAATTCTCAAATGTGTCACATTTTAATTGTTTTAAACAGTACCGTCGTCCCGCACCGTCTCAGGATATAATACCCAATGATCTTTTAGAACATTATGTATCAATGACTAATCCAATTCACTATCAAACGATAGATCCGGATCTAAGTCATCATTGTGCCTATAGTCTTCCGGCAGTGGCGTTGACATTGGGCCGACAGAATTGGCCATGTCTTAGGGAAACATACGAAATTTTAGCCGCAGAAATGCAATGGAAAGTACGGTGGACATTAGCGTCATCATTACATCAAATGTCACTTATATTAGGCTCTGAAAATACCACAAAAGATCTTTTGCCGATTTTCTTAAGTTTTATGAAAGATTTGGATGAAGTGAGGTTCGGCATACTTCAAAATTTATCGGCTTTCCTTAAGTTGCTTCAAAGACCACAACAGTTGGGAATTTTACCGAAAGTTTCCGATTTTCTTAAAATGGATAATAATAGAAATTGGAGATTCCGTCAGACTCTCGGAGAACAAATAGTAAATATCACTAATCTTTATACTGCGGTTGAAACTAAAGAATATTTATTGCCCATCGGAATGGTACTCCTAATGGATAAAGGTATTTGCACTGTTCACTAATCATGTGTCACTATTTCCTTTTTCTATTTATAGTATCAGAGGTGCGTTTAGTCGCCATTCGTGTATTATCGGGATTATTACGACAGATATTTCATTACGATAATGAAATTGATTATGATGCAAAAATACAAATAATTCATGAATTGAATTGTCATTTAGCGGGAGCCACAAAATGGGTCCACAGACAAACATTCGTGTTTCTCTGTGAAAAGATAATCCGTGATTTTTCTGTGCCATTCACTGTCTTTACTGACGAAATGATGGATCATCTGCTCACTATGGCCATTGACCATGTACCTAATGTTCGATTAGCTTTAGCACGATGTATCACCAGAAGCTTATGGCCTATGGGTATATACACTTTACATACACCCTCTCATTAGTGCGTAACAACATTCTTGTAATTGAATTATAATATGAATTTTTTAAAATTTTTGCGATAATTATTGCGAAATATATTCAATACTAATAGAATTAGTGTATATTTATGCAAAAAATTAAGCATTTAAATTATGTATATATGTGTTTTATTAAACGCATTATTTAATTCAATTACAAGAATGTTCTTCGGCATTTGTGAGATGATGTAAAATATTTTAACACATTTTTTAAAAATTAGAAATTATTTATAAATTATTTTATTATTAATCCTAATGAATGGAAATTATTGAGAAATTTGATATATTTAAGTCTCTGCATTTTTAATGAATTAATTTAAAGACGGGTTTTAAAGCATGTAACTTAAGCATTACGTTTTGTAATTTACTTAAAATGCTTCACATAAATAATTAAGCAATAAAATGAGCATTAATTCCTAAAGGAGCGTGAAATGGCATTTAAAATGCGATTTTTTTTAATGATAACATATATTTTGTTTTTAAAAAATGTTTGACATTTCCTTTATTAGTATAAAGTTTAAATTTATTTTAATATTAATTAAGGAAATGTCAAAATTTTTCAAAATATTTGTTAATATTATAAATTTTACGGGAAAATAATTTAAATTTTTATTAATATTTTCAGCTCAATTCCGATCTCACATTAGGGTCCAACAGACATTGGAAGACCTTAAAGAGGATAATGACAGTGATGTCCGTAATTTCGCGAATGAAATATTTACTGATTTAAAATGAATTTATTAATTGATCATAGGATATTATAAATAAATCGGCGTAAATTTTTAATATGAAATATTAGAGAAAAGGCAGTGTATTACTAGTCTCGTACTGGTGATAAACTCTTCTACTCACAGATGCCATAATTTACTAATATTTAACTCAATGCATAAAACACTACTTTATATTGTAATTTTATTGTTTTTTATTTTAAATTCGAATTTAGGATCATTCCGTTTATATATTGTAATGAATTTGTTTTAAGCTCTGTGATAGTGACAGATTATTTAAAATCATGAAACAAAAAGAGTAATAATGAGAGTTTTGAAATTTTTTTAATATGAAATTTATCTGTGATAATTAAGCGCAATTATATGTGCTTTTTTATAACATAATTTATTAGTCTTTTTATTTAACTTTTGATGTGCGATTTTTACAAAATATTAGTAAATTATAGGATATTAAAAAATATTAAACATACCGTTTTCTATGTTTATATTATTAAATAATATATAAATATATTTTAATGTGCAAAACGGTGCTCTTTTACTAAAAATGAATATATATTATTTAAATATTTGTTATTTGTAATTCATAATAATAAACGATTATTATTGTAATTTATAATGAAATCCATTATTGGATTATAAATTATTTTTTGAAATAAATTATTTTAATTTTATTTATTTGATCATAATTGTCTTTTCATTACTAATTCCTGATGTACACCCTCTGCTAATTCACGTATGGCCTCAAACGTTTCGGCTCCCGTCGGTACGATCTGTTGACGCGGCAGTATGAACCCATGAACACCTTTGTCCCTTTTTAGTTAACATTAGTTTACATTACAAATAAATTTAAATGAATCAATACCTCAATTCCATTGTATAACTGTATTTAACTCCTGCAGAACCATAGGCCCAATCTTATAATGGATTTTATTTATTTAATTTATTTTATTTAATTTATAAATTACCATCAGATCCTCCCGCAGATGAATCTATAATCAAATAATTTCATGTTAAATATTAAATTAAAATTAATTTATAAAAAGAATATATGTAAATCTTACAGAGTACATTGGTACTGCTCCCGACGGTATACAGTGTCCCGTAAGTATTTGCCAATGCTTTAGCCGCAGCATTTCCCAATCTCATCATATCATCATAATCGAGGGGCAAATCTTTTGTCCATCCCCTTATAGTATATACATGTTTCGTATGTTTATTTTAAGATTTTATTTCTTTTATTACTTACCATGGTGTGAGTATCAATTGAGAATATGAATGAAATGTAATGTATAACTGAATAAAGGTATTTTGACATTAATTTAATTTAATTTAAAAGTAATTAAATATACTTTAATGCGATCTTTCATTTTATAAATATATTCGGACATAGCCTTTGTTTCGGGCTCTGAAAATGCTTTAGGACCGTGATATACTTCAGAGCATGGGTGTGCACTGCTCCCAACAGAACTCCATTTAAATGACCAATTACTAAATCATATAAACATCACTATTATTTCTATTATTTAATATGCGTATTACCGATTCGGATCCACACCGCGACAAAATATTCTATAAAATTTTAAATTTTTATATTAATAAAGTCATAGTTAATCATAGTTCATATTAAAAGTTTAAAATATGTCAACTAATTTTTAGTTTAACTTTTAATCATTACACTTTTACTATCGCACATTGACCATACTAAAATATCCATATAATAGATTATAGAATACATCTTTAGTTTATACTAAACGTACATACATTTAAGAGCATAATATAATACTGTATATAGAATGTGCAACGCTCTTAATTAAAGGTATATTTAGAATTTTACATCATAAATGTTTACGATTCCACACACGCTCTAATGGTATGTTCACAATTTAATGCTTTAATTTATTGTCTTAATTTTGAATTATTTAAATATAATATTGTAATTTGTGATTTAAGGTCAATTTTTAAAAATTATTTTTCTGATTTTTTTTATTAATTTTGTTGTTTATATTTATATAATGTGTTAATTTTTTATATTTTTGATAAATATAATCACATTTTAACAAAATTTTGGAAACTTTTTAAAAAGAGATAGTCATGTATTATAATACGATATATATATTTTAATACATGACTGATTCGGGACAAAATCCCGAAAGGATAAAATTAAAAAAATCACCTCATTAATGTTTAACTCATATTATAATTGAAAAATTTTGAAAAATTTAATAATTAATATACATTTTTATCATGTAATTTCTTTTAATCTTCGGAATTTTAACCCTTTCGGGATTTTCGTTTTCGGGTTTTTGTCCGAATACCATACATGACTATCTTTTTTTAAAAAAAAAATTTTCAAAATTTTGTTAAAATGTGATTATATTTATTATTACAGCATTTTATCACAGTGCAGTGAGCATTTTGTGATTGAATTTAATAATAATGTTTTATTGCTTCAGAGTTCGAACATTGATAATAATCGTATAGATATACATTTATAATTTATAATTATATTAATAATAACTTTTTTTAGTGATCCCCGAACCAATGGAATGATTTCAAATTTAATTACAATATGCGCACTGCACGATGATAGAATGCTGTATTTGAAAATGACCGTAACATAAAAAAGGCATTTTAGAATGATTTAAGGTCTTTATATTTTATTTTAAAAATGTACCCCCAAAATGATGAAGTATATGATCGCGTTTTTCTCCACATTCTATCATATAATTGAGAGTATTCATAACCATCGGGATTCGCCGATGGTAAAATATAAAAATCAAAACGATTCAATAACTGTTTTGCTGTTGAGTCTTCGGCACGAATTAGCTATGGTATTAAATTTTATTAATGATAATTAGAGATGTGCATTTAGGGAATTTTCCTAAAATCAAAAGTATTCTTAATGTTAATCACCTATTAATTAATATGAAGACAATTTTAAGGTTTGAAACCCCTAAAAATAACCCCTAAAAATTATAAAAATTTTTGAAAATTCCTGTATATGTTTTTTAAGCAAAAGATGTGCCTTTTATGTAATGTGAATTATATTTAATGGGAATTAAATAAAAAATAAAATGCTTAAATAAAATAATGCCCCTAAAAGCACATCCCTGACGATAATATTAATTATGTATTATTTGACATTTACTTTATTTGCAATAAATAATGCGGTCATCGGTGCGATCCATTCACGTGCGTGAATCCCTGAATATGATAAAATATTATTATTTACGAATGATTTTATGAATGAAATACCCGCATCGATCCAAACGATGTCTTTGTCTTTTGCTGTTTCATTATCTTTGGGCTTTTCACTGATTTTAATGATTTTCATCGGACGTCTTTCGTATGAATTTCCAATTATTTCGACTGAACTTTTTGTAGTATTATATAATGTAAGATCATCCATAAATTGAAAAATCTTTAATTTAAAATTTTGTTAAATTATTATTTAAAAATTTAAATTTTAATTAACAAATTTTTTGTCAAAAAAAACTATAAAAAAAGTAAATAATTGTACTAAATATTTAAATGAAAATTTTGCGTATAATGGTAACATTTTTTATTTCCCGTGACCGGAAATGACAAAAATAGCCTCTCAAAGTTTATATAAACCTATGAAAAAATGTGTATAATTGCAAAGGTCAATTTTATATAACCGGAAATGGTGAACATTTTTGAATTAAAAAATATATTTTAAGACATTTATATAATGATATATCTGATAATTACTTAATAATTACCTCATTTAATGAATGATAATCCTCAAAAAATACACTTTCATTATTTATCCACGATTTGGTTCTATATAATAATGATGTTTCGTGAATACTTCGCCGTTCATTATCTATAATACTATTTAAAAGTTGAATTAAATAATTAAAAGACATGGATATATTACATGAAATTATTATATTATAAATATTTATTATATATATTTATATATAAATGAAAATTAACATGATATACCTCCCGACATCATCAATGATTACTTTCGATTTAATATTTTGTTTTATGAATAATTTTTTGAGATCATTGAAGATTTTGGGTGAAACCATAACATCGACAGTTTCATTGACATTCGTTGGATGTGTCCAAAAGTCGATTGTCTTTTCGGGAATGACATAACTTATGTCATTTGCAATGTCATTGAGAAATGACAATTGTTTTTCTGATGATGGTATAAACCTAAGCACGCGATATCCGTTATATCGGCGCTCATTTCCGCTCATATATCCCAATGCAGAAATGCATTCATTTATTATCAATAAAATTATAAAAATTATAAAATCATATTTATTACACATTTTTGTCATTTCCGTAATTATGTTATAAGAGCATTGGTGTCGATGACTCCGTTTATGGGCATTATATACAAAAAAATTCTCATTATAATTGAATTATTCAGACTATGGTCTTTTAAATTAAAGTGTAATAATGTTTTAAATTTATATGTTTATTATAAACATTATTATAAAATATTTATGCGCCAAAAAAAACGCCATCATATATTAAAAACTAAAATTTCGCTTTATAATTCCACCGTAACCATCACAATATACATAATAAATATCAATATTTTTTAAATACATATATGTCTTAAGATGAAAGACGCGAATTGAAATTGAATATGCGTGTAATTTATTAATTCACGGGTTTCACAATAGAGCCGATTGAACATTATTCATAAATCCAATTACAATTCACGTCTTCCAAATTAAGACATATATGTACTTATTTTATAGTATATTTTATAATCATTAGATATTTATAAAATTTTTAGCTGAAAATTTTAAGCAATTTATTTGTTTTATATATATATATATTGTATTTATTGTTTTTATAAAATAAATACAATATGTATATATGTAATATTTATATATTTTTTTAATTTTTTATTTATATATAATATTTATTATATTTATAAAATATTCAATTTTATTTTGATAATGATATTACTGATTTATATTTATAATAATTGCATGTGTTTACACCACAATTTCACATTCGAATGCGTTTATTGCAATCGAATTTATAAATGACTTTGTATTTTGTTCAAAGGTTTTATAATGGAAACAAATATAACATGATATGTCAATCGATTACAATAATGGACGTTTAATTTATTTTAATACATGTTTTTGAATATACATATCTAATTCTTGTGCGATCCCATAAAAAAGCAGAATCATATCCCAATTCAATTGCAAAATATCTCTTACAAATCCATGATTAGTGTATAATCATTTAGTAATTTCGATGCATCACGAAAATGCATCATTATGTTAATTAAAATTCAGCGTCTTTAGGAACTCATTCAATGATAACATTATCATTGTAATTTAATTCACGCATTTATTCATTAATTAAAAAATTTAAATTATTTTATTAAAATTAAAATTTATTTTTATTTAAATTAATATTTCATTTATTTGTTAAATAAAATTATATATAAATATTCTAAAATATACTATTTTTAATTATCAGCTTTTTCTAAATAAAAACAAAAATATTTTCGTTTATTTATGAAAAAATAAACGAAAATATTTTTGTTTATTTTGACTCTCATATAATTCTCAATAATCATAACGATTAAATAATTAAAAATTATTCATTATTATGCATTATTTTATCATTTATATCTATTTTTTACATAAAAATATTACTGTAAAATGCATAATTTTGCGTTTTTTATATATACACTATACAAAAAACGACCATGTACACCGTGTTTGCCGGGATGCACCAAATATAAATTTGCGATTATTCTGAAAGTATAAGGAATTTCCGGGAAATATTTTCACTATAATTTCAAGGAATAGAGGCCATTTAGTTATTTGCATAAAAATTATAAAATTAAAATGTTTTTATTATTGAAAATTTTTAAAGTGATATATAATTGGATACAGTTTTAAAATGCCTTTAAAATGATATATCACATGACCATATAAATTAACCGAATAAAATATTATTTTAATTTTTTTAAAATAATATACAATAAATATGATAGAAACGGTCCCTAATAAAATATTTATTTTTTTCATTAATTTTAATAAAATGTAAATACAGTGAAATGCCTTTAGTTTCGAATTATAAAAATTGCTAATAGATGTGCGCAAAACGCAGTTTAAAAGGCCGTGTATGGAAACTCTCATTATATGTTTGTAAACATTGCCGCGGAAAACATGTTTGCCGCAGACGAATAAAGGAGAATTCCACTGTATAATAGTTCGATGTAAATATTTATAATTTTTGAAATATAAAATTTTAAAATTATCAAAAGTTTAATAAAAAGTTTTGTATAAAATAACTAAAAGTACACTGATAAATAATATACAACTAAATTACGGTTTTATTTTAAAAAAATAAAATTTATACATGATATTAAAACATTATTTAATTATAGATATTTATTACAGTATATTTATTATTATAATTATTATTGCTATTATTTTTTTAAAAATATTCTTTTCAAATTATCAAATTTCTAACAGTGTATTTTTATAATAAATTACATATTACAGTATTTGGATGATATTATGTCCAACAGCTGATTGCATACGCGACAAACAAAGGGGCATTTCATGGACATAATATCGTCCATATACTGTCTATATACTGTATTATATAGAAAATTTTAAAAATACATTTATTGTATATTATTTTTAAAAATATATTTTATTCGGTTAATTTCTATGGTCATGTGATATATCATTTAAAGGTATTTTAAAACCCAATGATATATTACATGATAGGATCAAATTTACAGGATCAAAAAAAAAATTTTAATATAAATATTTAAAAATTTGTGCAGTTTTTGTTTTTTTTAAAATTTACAATAAAAACATTTTAATTTTATAATCTTTATGCAAATGGCGTCTAATCCTTGAAATTATAGTGAAAATATTACTTTGAAATTCCTTATACTTTCAGAATAATCGGAAATTTATATTTGGAGCATCACGGCGAACACGGTGTAGGTTCACTTAAACTTTTTGTACATAATGGTGTTAAATATTAGAATCTAATCATAGTGATAATTTTAAGTGTTTAATGTATTGATTGAAATGTTTACCTTTAATTACTTTTATATTTTTCGAATTAAATTTTAATTTTTAATTTTCTAATTATAGAATAATAATCGTCTGATAATGGGCTTAATTATTACTTAAATCATTATGTTATTATTGTCAAATACATGTATTACCACTTTTTAATAATATAATTATTAATTTTATATTAAATATAAGATAATGCATAAATCAAAGTTTTTAACGATATTTTAAAATTGATATGTCATTTATGTATATATACTATAAAATTAATTACATGTGTCGTATTTTAGCATTAATGGGTAATTCTTAATTTTTATATTATAAAAGATTATTACAAAATATTTAAAAGTATTATAAAATTTATTTATAAAAGTATTTTAATAAATAAATTTTAATACTATAGTATTAATTTCTTTTAATAAAATAAATATTATCGGTATATAATAATATATATTTCCGATATTCACAAAATTATCATCGATTTCCCGATACTCTGATTTCTCATTTCTCATGTGCCAAAAAAGGCATTTTAAGGCTAAAACATAAAAAAAGGCAAACTTTTCATGGTCTAAAAAATCTTATTTTTTATAATTTTGATGCATACAAAAGTTTTCTTTGAATTATTATCTTTAAAGTGAAGAATTTGCCTCATTTTGAACGCGCTGATAAAAACAGATAATATATTTTAAAAAATTCATGCATTACTAAATTTATGTTCAAAAATAATTAATGAGAATAATGTTTCACTGTAATTTTAACGTTATAATAATTATAAAAATTATTTTATACTTTTTTAATCCTTTATTAGCTCTGTACTGTCGGTATGCTATAAATTGATGGCATTTTTATATTATTTATACATTAAATACTCTAATAAATGCCCTTTCAAATTATAGTTTTGAATCGTAAAAAACCATATTATTGCATAATATACATGCATAAATAATAAGTATAATTATTATATAAAAATAATTGAAAATAATTTTTAATATATTTAAATAATAAATATTTAATATTTTTAATTATAAAATGACAAAACTTTAAAATAGAAAATTAAAAAGATAAATGAATGTATGATTAAAGTGCATAATTTTTTAAATTTATATATTAATAAAGTCATTAATAGAGTTAATGATAAATTTTAAAAAATCTTTAAAATGAATTAATTGATATGAAAAATAAGTGATTTGAGATAAATTGAACTGTAAATTGTTTAAAATATATATATACATATATTATTTTTAATCACTTATTTCATAGGAATTTTTAAGTCATCGTCTTATAAATTATAAGTAATAATATCATGCCTCTGAAGTGCTTTTTACACAAAATAATCACTCATAAATCACGAATTGAGTTATATTTTATAATATATATTTTATATATATTTATTAACCATAGACATTTGAATGTATTAACAGTTAAAATATAAAAATTTTAAAAATTTTAATGATTTAAACTTAAATATGTTAAAATTTTGAGTTTTTTATTTTAAAACTTTATTATGTTTAATTTGCAGTGAATATATTTGAAAATTTATTTTATGACAAATAATTTTGAGGTAATTTTTCATTTTTATTTTTATTTAAATTTAGTTCTTATTTATAATATGATTTTCTTGGAATATGATCCCCCAATAATTACAGAATGAAAAAATGATAATATATATATTTTCATTGTATAATAGATTTTTATTACATAATTATGTATAACATATTTACTAATGGATAAATGAAAAGTTCATTAGTATACAAAGGGCCCCGAAACATTTATTAGGGCATTATTAAATAATTCATTTATAAAAATGAATTTAACAGAATATACTTTAATTGGATACTAACAATTTATTAATAAAATTTTCAAAATATTAATATTTAAATTTATAAATTATATTAATTAATAAAATTGTTTTGCCCGTAATTCTGTCACATAACAATTTATTTTAAATTTTATAACAATGAAATTTAATATAAATTTTAATATCTTAAAATTAAACTACAATAATATGTTCATAGTATAATTTTATATAAATTTAGAACATTGTTACTTAATATTTTACCATCAACAATACAAACACTATATTAAGCTAATAAAATAATTAAAAATAATAAA
>JAQIXB010000543.1:0-16417 GCA_034697405.1 Mesoplophora pulchra | reverse complement strand
ATAAATATATTTTTAATTTAAAAATTAAATAAACTATCATAAGATATGTTAATAAATAAAAGTTTAAAAATAAATGTAAATAAAATATAAATAAAATATTGTTTAATAAATTATTTATATTTAAATTAAATATTTTGATAAATGCTGTTAATTAATTTTTTAAGAATTTTTCTTATAATATAACATTATTATATATCAAAGATATAATATTATAAATTAATTATTTTAGTACCATAGTTGGAAAGTGAAAAGATAAATGAAAATATAATTATGTATATTTATTTAATAGCGATATATGGTGTCTAAATGCGTGGTATTTTAATCATAAATCAATGCATAGGCGTAAATTTAACATTAAATCCTCAGCTTTTTGCTAATTTTGGAGTGTTACCATTTAACATGTAAATCACTCGCTTAATAATGAATCACATGATACTTTATGCCTTCATTTATATAATATCAGTATGGAAATATAATAATTACACTTTTAGTTCTTAAGTTTAATATGATTTTTACAAAAAAAAATAAATCATTGTATATTAATAGCATTTAAAATATATATATTTTGTAATTTTTAATTAGTGTATTGGCATAAAATGTACCACAAATCTTTATTAAAATTAAAATTAATTTTTATACAAAATTAAAGATGAGTAATTATCCTTTCATTATTTTAAATTACTAATATTGCATATGTTTATGTAATAAAAATAAATGACGTTAAACATAGTATATTGTGACTGTACAATTATCATTATATCAAAGAACATGGATCGTAACTTAATTTTGTAATTGAATTGTATAATGCATTTAAACATACACAGTAAGCATTATGCTTATGTTTATACATATGTATATATTATAACGTTTTATGCATATATATACACTCATTCTATTAGTATTGTATATATTATTATGAGCAAATATTATTGCAAATGTTGTTTTACTCATAATTTAGTATTATTAAACGCATTATACAATTCAATTACAAAATTGAGTTTTCAATCCTGTCGTATGCTGTAATATATTTCCATACTGATAATATAGTAAATTATTGCAAAATAAATATGTTCCATGAAAATATTCAAATATATTTTATTCATCTGTGGGATTATAATAAATTGATAATGATTTTATAAAATTTTATAGTATATAAAAGGTAAGAATTGCAGTTGAATTTGCGCGTGCTTGTACAATAAATTTAATTTTCATGCGAAAATTCAATTGAAATTTTACCTTTGGTACTTTTCTTTGGCGTAAAGAAAAATTGAAAAAAATATCATTGAAAATATAATAATTATTTTTATCATCGATTTAATTAAATAATGATTAAATGATAAAATAATTAAAAAAATATCTAAAATTAAATTAATGACTTAATTTATATTTTCTCTAAATTTAGAATTAAAATTTTAAATTATCATTAAATTAAATATGCATATCATAAAAAAAGTTAATTATCATATTATATATATGAATATATTATTATGCAAAAATGAGTTTTATATTTCACAGATAATTTTAGAAAATTAAATGCAAAATAATAATTCGATATAAATAAAACGATAGAATAACAATGAATTCATAATTTAGAACTTAAATTTTGTATATATTCGATACGATCAGAATGTGCATATTAAATAGTGAAATGATGTATTAAAGAAAAAGACAAATATAAGAAAACAGTAATTATATGGTAAATCTAAAAATTAAACATCAAAGACCTTAACCGATAGTAATAGTTAGTGTAAAGTTAAGTTAAGTTTAGAACTTTTCTTTCAATAATGGGTAAGAAACTAGTTACTTCGTCCTTCGCACGTAAATAGTTAATCTTTGCCTCAATCGAGTTTTAGAATCAAAAGAAATCACAATCGGACCAAATTTGGAAGTTTTAGGATATGAAATAATATTATTGCAAAAATACATAGTATTTAATAGTGTTTAATAGTACTTAGTATAGTATCTTTAAGCACTTCAAAGTCTGTTTTTTGTATTATCATAAAATTTATTAAATAATGAAAAAACGGGAAATGTTTTTATAAAAATAAAGATTTACATTTTACTCATACATTCTCTAAAAACATATATTAAACGATAATACATAACAAAAAATTATTTAAAATTAATGCACCTCTTAATACCAATATAATAATTTCTGTGCCATCAAAAGCTTTAAAAATATTATTTTAAAAGAATTAAATAGCAATATAATAGTATATATCATTTCAAAGTTTGGGTAAAACCCTTCAGGCATTTTTTGAGACATTTAGTATTTTTCAATACATATTCATTATATTTTATATTTATATGTTAAATAAATGCCCATTTATTAATTGTAAAAAGATCGGTGACCTCTTTTCACTCATATAATAGTAATATTTTAAAAAATAATAATATTGAAAAATATTTAAATAATAAAAGTCATTTATTCATTTATGATATGATAAACAAAAATTGTGACATCAGTTATCTCAAAAATTTACTTTCATATTTATAAAATTCACTTTCAATTAAGTCATATTAACTAATAATTTTTAAACAAATTAATATTTATAGACTCTGAAAATAACTACAAAAATATATATACTCTGAAAATATCTACCATTAAAATACAGTGTAAATAATAAATTAGTACATAAACTAGAATTATCATATGACAGGCAATTTTCAGAAATTTTCTATAATGATCATAAAAAACAAAAACGGTTCATCGAAATTATCCGAAAATTCCTCCAAAAATCAATCGGTTATCTGTTTTCGTCTAAAAAATTTCCATGCATTTCCTTCCCTTATATTATACATAACTCTGTAGATATTTTCAGACATAGACATTTTCAGAATAGACATTTTCAGAATACATCTTAATTTTAATTTTCAGAAAACGCTGCTTTAACATTCTTTTAAGAGTTAAATGTCAGATTAACTAAATTGTTATTAATAAAATGTTATCCCTTTTGATAAATGAAAGGATTAAATTGATATATTAATGTAAAAAATCACATTTAAAATATAAATAATAAAAGTTTGATAATGATTTACTTTTTCAGCGCATTTTATGAGTTTTAATGTCTGCAGAATAATGATACTGTAATAATATGGTAAAATTGAAGGGTGCGAAAATTTTTTAATAATGCCACAAACAGTAAAACCTCTATAACACGGAGATCAACAGTTATTGTTGGTTATAAGTAGGTTTTCATTTTATAGAGATCCAGTCTTACAGAGGTTCTACATTATTTACCTTTAAAACAGTGGGTGTAAATTCGCTATTTGTTCACTAGTTTACTTTCTCAAATTACATATCTTTAATATGTATTACTGTGTTAAAATAATTTGTAATATTATTTATAAATATGATGTAAAAATATATAATTAATAATAAGATATTTAAAATAATATTATTGATATGATACTTTTTTAATCTTAAAATTTTCATTAAAAAATTTATGATTTTAAAAGTGATGTCACAATATACACGAATAAAACTCAATATCCTTAAATTTAATACATAAAAATATCTCATCATTTACATCATTTACAATGACATTTTCGTGCGAATAAAATATGATGTTTCATGAGATTTATAAAAATTTTCGTTTAATTTTAAAGCGTAAAACATGTGTGGTAAAATCAAAAAAGAAACACATTAAACTATCCCTAAAGAAAAGTATATATAATGTGGAAAATGCCATGAGAATGCCATGAGTGTCGCAATATTTTTAGCTCATTTCATCCTCTTCAAAGACGGGGAATTATTCCTTAAATATCATGTAATTTAGTATTATGTATATTTACGTTCTTAGTATGTTAAAAATGAGTATACTGTTATTGCTTTTTCCTTTTTAAGTTAAAAATGCTTTAATAATATGCTTTAAACCATGATTTTTAAGTTTAGTTTATAAAAAATAACTATTTTTAGATGTACTAGTTAACATAAAATTAAATTATGTTTTAATGTTTAATTTAGAAAATATATTTATTGCAAATATATTCCATAATACTAAACAAAATTATACTAAGTTTGAATTTATTATAAATTAATATTTTTCAGTATTTTTGTTTATAACATTATTATGTAAAAACATCTTTAATTTTATTGCATAAAATTGTATTTAATTCTGCTAAAAGTTTAATGCTATTAAATGTTTATATTATTAATCATATTTATTTAATATATAAAAACAAAATAAACATTTTTAAAATTTATAATTATTAACTATTGTAATGAGCATTATATTTATTTATTAATTTAGAAATAAAATTACAAAAATAAATGGACATATATGGATGTGCATTTGATTCGGTCATCAGATTACACTTATAATTTGCGACATCCATAAATGGAATGAAAAATATCGAAATAAAATGCTAACATAATGAATGTGAACATTAATAATAAATTATATAAAATTCACACGCATCATTATTAGATATAAACGATAATATAATGATAGAAAATAGTCCATGCCTTTGTCATTCTCATTGTGAATTCGTTTTTATGCATTTTCTAAAATTACATATCTCAAAATGTTAATAGCAATTTGTTTTGAGGCGTATAAAATTTGCGTATTTTACGCATATCTTAAAATACAATCGAAAATATTAAAGAAATAATTATAAAGATAAAGAGTAAGAGGAAAGTTGACCTTTCCTCTCACAAATGAAAGTTATGAATTAACATAATCCTTTTGTACATATCCATAGAGACTTTAATATTTGGATTTATACTGAAATGAGAACAGACATTATATAATGTCCTAAATATATTTCTATTATATTATAATACAATAATAATAATAATATAAATAATATATATAATTAATATTATAACTTTTCACGACCTCTTTTTGAATCACATGAAAATACAAATAATAACATAATATTTAGTACCGTAATGTATAATGTAATTTATATTAAGTTATGATTTAATAAGTGAGTCTCAACATTATTTTAGAAAATTAAGTATAAGTGAATGTACACCCACATATAAATTTTAGTAATTTATTTACTAAAAGCGTATAAATATATATACATATAATATAAAAATGCTAAAATATAAGCGTACTAAAATGAATTTTAGTATATGCCACAGGCATGTTCAACGAAAAAGTTCTCTTAACTTTTAAATTTAGTGATTTTATACTTTAATACATAATATAAACTATGCATATACTATATATAAATGAGTGTAATACATGTATGTTATCCCAATGTTCTACTATTTGTTGAGATATAAATTTTTTGCGGTATAACCATATATGCGTGACTCATTTCTCATTGAAAAAGGATGATGCTCTTTTCACAATCAATTGAGTCATCATTGAAATAATGAAAAATATAAATATAAAAAAATATTTTCGTTCATTTAATATTACATAAACTTATTTATTAAATACATTTAAAATCATTATATTGTAATAAAATTTAATTTAAAAGTAAATAAAATTTCAGCATCAATAATTTGTTGGTATTAAATCATTATATCATTAATTATATATGTGTTATTAACATGTATTAAAATCTAATATATCGAAATTGATATTCACATAAGAAAATTAAGAACTAACGTGGGATTTAAATTCATTAAAAATTAGTTTCATGATAATATTTTATATATATATATATATACAAAAATGTATATAAAAAAATAAAAAATATAATATAATATGTGCTATTATTTCAATGGTAAAATTCAAACCCACACTTTGAATTATGAGAAAATTCATAAATAAATATTTAAAATGAAAAACGGATTCAGAATGTTTCACGGTAATAACGGAATGGACACATTTACAATAAATCATTTGATTTTAAAAAATGTCAATTATATGAATGTATACAAAAATTGAAAAAATACAATATTCAGTAAAAAGTCAATTTCATGTGAAAATTATTTATAAATATATTGACATTATTAACATGAATAACATGTAAACATATAAAGATGTGCATATATTTTAAGTTATGTTAAATGAGAAGCGCTAAAAATGATTAAAAAATAGAAAAAATCATATTAACGAATTCATAGTGTTTATTTAGCGATGCATAAAGAGATGAAAACCCATAATAGGAAAGGTGATAATATTACTTTATTAATGCATCAATAGGCATTTGAACAATTGGAATACTAAAACTGCTCATACTAAAAGTGGCAGTACTTTAAAGGTAAGTTAACATTAGCATTATAAAAGGCTGTTTACCCCGGAATATAATGGTTTATAAAGTCTTTTTAAAGACGATGATGCTTTTGAAGAAAATAACTTTAAACTCTGTTTCTAGTGTTGTTTATATCCATAGTAAATTCTAGTTTTTCATTGATAAGAGGGCAAATAAATTAATATGCTCAAAAAATACTTCGCATTTATTAATGCCTTTCCAATGAATTAATTATTTATACATAAACATTAATGTCTGAATTAATTATTTATCATTTAACACATTTATCTCATTTTAAAAATAATTTGGAACATTTACGTTTAAATATTTACTCATATATGAGAGATAAGATTCTCAATTAAATTGCGCGTATCAATAAAAGTAAATCTTAATATTTTAATGCATATTTTATTATCGCATATTTTTAAATAAAATAAAATGATAATAAAAAAATAGTAAAACGCTTACTCTTTCGTGTAAAGTTTGTAAATCATTAGTAATGATTTGCTGCGGACTTTCGTCGATGTGTTTAGTATTAATAGTAATAGTATCATCGTGTTCTTCGCCCGCGAGTTCACGATCGATCTCTTCCTCCAATTGGATTAGCGTCGGGGCCAATACACCTATAGCATGGTAACAATTATCAAAAATGCCCGAAGATAACCATTATAAGCGTTATTAAGTGTATTATTAAAAGGGTCAAAAGTGATGTTTTTCAATTATAAAAATAAACAGTGAATACAAAATGATGATTCATATATAAATGATGATTATATATAAGTTCAATCGATTATTTTAATAATAATTATTTTTAAAAAAATTATATCTGAAAATTGTATTTACATTATAAACAAATATAAATGGAAAAAAATTACATTTTTAAATATAGTTTCTAAAATGCCTAAGGCTAAAATGAAAATTTTATCAAAAAAAATTTAAAAAATAAAATAAATATTTATATGACTCATTTTATACTTATGTTATATAAGTTTTAAGTTTACATATGTACATATATTTTCGTCTATTAACTAAAGTATATTTATTTATAAATTTATTTACGCATATTTATTTATATACATGTATGTGGAGATATGTTAAATAAATGGTAATACCGAATTTGGATCCACGACGAGCGACTTCCAAAAGACATAAAATAAAACTTTTCTCATTTTTTCTTAAAACGATATCATCGGTCTCAAAAAGAAGGCACTCATGTATTTGTAATTTACGACACCACATAATGAAATTGGAAATGTTATCACGTGACTGAAAAGTGCCCGGACGTACGCCCTCTTTATATATGACATCACGTTCCGGAATCGGTATATTCACGCCGTTTCTTCCCAATGCTTTCCATTCTCTCGCGCGTTTCAATACATGATTTGCATGTCTGAAAATACATAATCCCATGTTATTAATGTTAAATCCTTTTATCACTTTAATCACTATTTTAAGTGCATATTAATTTTGCTTTTATTGAATTTATGAAAAATAAAGAATTAAATAAAAAGATAAGTTATTGTAAATAATGATTAAGGATTATTTTGAATATTAAAAATTAGTTATTTACTTGCACAGCCAAACGCCAGTTTCTAGTACATTTATGAAGTTATGAGCGTTTATGTTTAATCCATAGAGAGTATTTAACCATTCTGCTAAATCCTCTTTCATCGCATAGAGGTATTCTTCACTCGTTTTAAAGGGTCGGAATGGTCGTGGTTCGAGCAGCATTACGCGAAATTCATCATCATGTACTATTTGAGCACAGTTAGTATATGTACTATGACTGCTGCCATTTGCTTTTGCAATGACTGAAGAATTTGCCATTATAATTGAATAAAGTTCAGTAAAAATAATGTTCAAAGATTTTTAGCGATAAAATTTTGAGAAAAAACTTTTAAAAATAAACAAAATTATTGTAAATAATAATAAAATTTAAAAAAATAAAAATAAAAAACTTTAAAAATATAAAATAAAATAAATTTATTATGAGTCTGTTCACTGACGATAGCACACGAAATTCTTAAATATATAAAAAGTAAAATTACATTTTATGACATTATTGCATTATTTACATAAAAAGTGTTTCGCATTACCATTGTTTGTCATTTAACTCATTTACCGGCACCTGCAAA
The DNA here is from genome assembly GCA_034697405.1 of Mesoplophora pulchra. Lineage (NCBI taxonomy): Eukaryota > Metazoa > Arthropoda > Arachnida > Sarcoptiformes > Mesoplophoridae > Mesoplophora > Mesoplophora pulchra. Next base: position 8,126 of record JAQIXB010000543.1, on the reverse strand, counting down.
ATGCAAACACCATAACACCATAACTAATGAATAAATGAAAAGAGGTGAATGCCAAAACACGTCAATATAAAGACAAAAACACTGTCTGACGTTAGTACAATTCTAAATGAAGAACATTTGAATGTACTATGAGTTTGTGCACTATTCCTTAGTGTTCACGTATTGGAATATGTTCACAGAATCATCATCATCAATATCAATTGATTCGGTTTACGGTTTACAGATCAATAACTTGCAAAAGGTATGAGGCAATGGCAATGATCATAGTAATGGCACGTACACTTTCATAGTAAACATCACACAATAGGCACTTTCATAAGGATAAAATGATGATATGCTATTGACAAAGAATAAGAATTATTAAATAATTTATCAAAATTCAAATGATAAAAATGCGTTTATTTTATAATTAATTATTTTAATTTTTTACATCATATATTTTCAACATTAATATGAAATAACATTTTTCATAAATTTGCGTTATCATAGAATTATGAAATAATCTTATATTTCAGATAACATTTAATGGTTAAAAGTTAAATGTATTAAATTAATGGGAAATTCTCTTTAAATAAAAATGATTATTTTATTACAAAATATCGAATGAATATTACCTTCAGTCACATTCAGTCACTTCTTATTTAAGGCTTCAGTCACTTCAATTTGATATAAGAGCATTTTAATATCTCATTCATGATAAATTAGTAAATATTTAATAATTAATAGGAAACGTTAGAATATTTACTAACATTTGCTATTAGTTAGACTTTTATTATCGTCAAAAATAAAAATATTAATATGAATGAAAATAAAAAACATTTAAATAAAGAAAATGCTGATGATTTTTGACGATAAAATATTAATGAATTAAATAATTTTAAAAAAACTGTAAATACATTAGTGTTTTAATGTGAATACACACTTTTAGAGGTTTTAACATAAGAGTGTCATGAAAGTTTATCAATGAAATAGCAGTACATTCTGCCACCACAGTGCACATGCATCTCACGAAATTCAGCTCATTGTGTACTAAAAGTGTACACAGTGTATACGCACACACACAGCGTTTACTCCCATAGCCTGAAGAATGAGCATTGCAGTAAACTGACGTCAGCGCACAGCATCCCACTGACTTTACATGTAAAAGTTGTTCCTTATTTTACATACAAAAACTTTTCACATATGACCATACATGTTACTCAATGACTATTAATATGCAATTTTTTGATGCCTCAAAATAGCGAATCTTTTCCCTGATTTTAAATTAAATTTTTGAATTTTATTTTCATATAAAATGCAATGTTAACATTTTATTATGAAAGAACATGATATACTAAATACGATCAATAATTAGAATCCATCATCGTAATCACGTATTCTATTTCAATGTAATGTTGAGTCTGCGTCAATAAACAGCATAAAAAATAATAAAATATTTTTAAAGAAAATTATTTTAACATTCAATGTTTACATAATAATTTCGATATTCACATTTTATCAGAATGATGTTTGCATTTTTTAGCATTTTTTAGAATTTTTTTCCGGAAAAAGAAAATGCATAAAAATATTTTATAAAACAGTGAATGACAAAAATTAATTTAAAATATGGGGTGATATTTACACGCATTATATTAAAAGATTTCATAACATATTTCCACCTTTATAATGAATAAGAATTTTTTAGTGATAATATTTTATTACATTTACGATGTTATCATTTCCGACTTTATTTAGCCCCAGAGTATGAATGCATCTGTGTATATATACATAAACTATTAGCTATTTAGTTTACGCTATTTACTGTATATATCAATATACAGGTAAAGTAATTGAGCTATAGTTATTAATACTAGTATACTAGTATTAATACCTGTTCCATATTAATAAACATTATATAACAATTATAATACGAGTATATGTGTATATACAAAGAAAGGATTACGTAATTAAAGACTATAAATTAATTAAATAATATTTTATGATATTATTGTTTTTAATAAATTTTAATATAAAATGAGTGCGCCGCAAATGAATAATAAACGAATAATAAAAAGATTTATTAATTCTTAAATTATATTTCGTGCAATAATAATGAGAAAAACAAATCACTAAAATAATAGTACATATTAACTTCTTTTATATTTATAAGTATCTAAGTTACTGCTTTCACTACCGCTTAAAATTAGAGCATACTTTTTTATTTAAACACTATACAATACATATAAAAGATAACTATGATAGTACTGTGCTAAAAAATGCGGTTAAGTCCTAAGGGGTCTTATTGAGTCTTATATTAAATTACATTTAACGATAATTAAAAATAATTTACTTTTAATATTATTATTGATTTTTTAAATATATGATTTTTGTGCATAAAATTGGTCATCTTTAGATTATTGAACAAAAAATGAGCAAAAATATTAAACATTAAAATTGTTTTACATTAACATTGCGATCATTCTCAAAATATACAGAAATTCGGGCAAATTTTTTTACTAATATTTCGAGGAATAAATGCAATTTATTTATTTGCACAGATTTTAAATTTAAAATTTTAAAATAATTTAAAATTTTAATAAACGAAAAATACATAAAATTTCAGATTTTTATATAAAAATATTTTTTTTTGTTTATCACCCCATTTAGTCATATAATATATCATTTTAAAGATATTTTAAAACTGAATCCAATGGTATATCACATAATAGGATTAAATATACAGAGTGATCAAAAGAATATTTTTGGTATAAAAATTTAACATTTTATTTATTTTTCATTATGCATTATTTTAACATTTTAAATTATTTAAAAGTTTTAATTTTAAATTTTTTTTGAAATAAGTAAATGCCCTCTATTCCTTGAAATATTAGTTAAATAAATTTCCCGAAATTCCTTATACTTTTAGGATAATCGCAATTTTATATCATGTGCAGCCCGTGGTACACGGTATATATATAACATTCATTTATTATTATATAATTTTTATAATAAAAATTCTAATATATACAATGCGTATATGTAATGCGTATACAACAGACTAATCATTTTTTATATTCTATGATATGATATAATAATACTAGAACATATACTAGAGCATAATACATGTATATACTAGAATATCAACATTTAAATGATGCCTTTGGGAGAAAGTTTAATAAAAGGATATGGGATAATATTCTGCCGGAATAAGGAAAGTGTCATTTATTTAATATAACAATATTCACTCTAAAATAAAATCCATTAACTTTTTTATTAAAATTATTATGACTTTTAAATTATATTATAGTAAATTAACTTTAGTAAAATATTATTTTTTCAATAAAAAAATGTATAAAAATAAATTTATTTTTATATTAAAATAATAACATAAAAACAGAAACGGGTTTAGTGTAAACCGAAATCATAAATAAATAAATTAATTGTAATGTTTTCCAAAATGATAAATGTAAACTTTGAAATCATATAATAAATTTTGCAATAAAAGTGCATTATTACTTTTATATATACTGAAATATTAGGGTGTCCCATACAAAATGACATGATAAAACACTATGCTCTTTACTAAACTCTATACTTTTAAAAGGACGGATCTAATATGTTTGTGTTAAACAATGTACGCTTTTAAAAAACATACGGTATAATGGAATTTATATAATAAAATACTTTAATGCAATTATTTTATTTATCATATAATGGCATATAAATTATGGCCGTAAATTAATAAAATAATTTTAGAATTAACATTATTAGTTTTTTAATTTAATTTTATATTCAATTTAAGTAAATAATTCATATTTTTATGCGCACAATATACTGTTCGAATCATTGCATTAAATATAAAATATTATTTATTTGTAATGTAAATAATGAATATGATTATATATAAATTATGCATATATTTTATAAATAAAAAATATAACAGAATCTTCATTTTCCTCACATCAAAGCTTATATCAGAAGAGTCACGTATGATTATCTTTTATTTTTTAATTCATATCTCAATTATTATTTTTGTAATATGTTTGAATAATAATGCGTATGTAATTTTACTGGTATTTTACTAGTATATTATGTAAAGATTCAGGAAATATTTATTTCATTTAATGATAAGAGTATGACTAAAAAATTTATAGCTTAATATATCATAATTAATAATTTATAACTCAAATGATTTAAAATGAATTACTTTATAAAAAAGTAATAAATTAAAAAAAATGAAAACATTTTTATAATAATTTTTACAAATAAATTAGTTTCACGTGTAATATCTTTAAATAGTCATAAAAGTTATTTATTTCTATTAAATTATAAGTTTTATTTAACATTAGAATGCATCAATTAATTTTGAAATTATTTTATAAATTCACAGTAAAACCTCTAAAAGGCAGAATATACAAAAATTTTCCTTAATGCGGTTTCCTTTTAGAGGTTTCTTAATGTTAATTGTGATTAAAAATTATATTATTTAATATAATGATAAATATATTGACACATTTTAATTTAAGAGTTTTTTTTTATTTAAATTAATAATGTAATTTATTATTAAAATATATTAATTTAATTGCAAATTAAATTTTATTGTAATTTAAATTTAATTTTTTACTGTATGCATATAAAAATGATTTTTTTAGAATTGAAAATTTAAAAGTATATTTTTTAAAATTTTTAAATAAATTCATTTTTAATAAATTTAGTTTTTAAAAGAAACATTTTATAAATTAAAATTATTTTATAATAGAAATAAACTTTAATTAAACTATAGTCACCACCATTATAATAGTAATAAAAGTATGGTCTCATAATCTAGCATTGGTTTCTATCATTACTCATGGGGCCATAGTCCATTTAAGATAATTCGTATTTCAGTAAAAGAATCTTTTAGATAAACGTTTAGTTATATGTGTTAATGAAATAGTGTCTGATTCCGTTTTGTTGTGGTTCCGTCGTTTATAACTGTTATCTCTATTAATTAGAAAAAATAGAAAAGTCCCAAATGGAAGTTTCCGACTTTTAGAGGTTTTAATGTATATTCATTTTTAAATATTAAATTACCTCAAAATATCATTGTCAATTATTTCTGACAAAATATAAATGAATATTAAATATATTCATGAATTAATGAACGAAAAAATAGAAATATAAAACTTTATTTATATTTTAGTGTTTATATTAAATTCATAGTTTATAATGTAAAAATAAGAAAATGGAACATTTTATGAATGAAATTAAATATTAAATTTAATTTATTTATAAATATTAATAAAATCATTCGAATGATATTGAGATTATGGCTCAAAGTTTAACGCAATATATTATATAATAATAAAAAGAAATATTTTTAAATCATTTCGTAAGAGTTTTTGATTTATAAATATATAAATAAATATATCGAATGACAAATATCAAAGGCATATCGTAAGTAAAGTTTATTGGTTCACATTTGTAGCGCTATTTGATGCTACATATTATTGTTAAGTTACAGTGAATCGCATTAATAAATTATATAAAATAATTTACTATATTTACAGTGAATTCAAAATGTGCGACAAATTCCTGAATCCCTTTCTTATGATAATGTTAAATAAACATAAAGAGTATACTAAAGTAAATTTAAAAGTTTAAGTTAAAGTTAAATTTACTTAAAAATACTTAAACATATAGAGTATACCTATAATAATTGTCACTCGATATATATATATATATATATATATTTAATTATATTATTTTAAATTCAGGAATTGAAAGGAAATGACATTAACATTGACATTAAAAAATTATAAATATATAAATATAATTATAAAAACAAATAATTTTATTTAAATTAAAAAACTTATTTTTAAAATTTTTTTTATTTATATTAAAATTTCAATTTTTTAAAAGAAAATTAATTATTGAATCGTTTGTCTCAAAAACATTGTTTCAAATTCTTTGGGCATTGTTTAATCATAAATAATAATGGGAAATAATTAAAACATAAGATTTTTATTATTATTATATTATCACTTTATTTTTGATAAAATAATTATACATTTAACGATTTATATTTTTTAAATTTCAATAAAAAATATATATATTAAATTATATTATTTTATATTATATTTTATAATTAATCATTTATAATAATTATATTGCTATATTCATAATACATTTAAATGCACTTTCATATGTATAATAAGTGTCAATGATACAATTTTCATTTTAATTAAAATAATTAAAAATTAAAATTTCATTCTTAAAATACACCCCATTATTGTATTGATTATGTATATATATATAAATAAATAAATAAATATTAAAACACACATTCATTCAGATTTTAAAATATCATATCATATCATTGCATAACATTTAAAGCATAAGTATCATATGTGTAAAGGTGATTGAATGTCGGTATTTAAATGTATATTTAGAAATTATATAATATGTATGTAAATATGTATATATTTTTTTAAGTTATAGAATATACTTGCAAATGCTAGTACAGGTATAATATTGTAGGAGGTTATAGATGCAAATAGCGAATTTTATAATTTTAAATAAAAAATATATAAAATATATATAAATTACTTACTGAGCACAGCCTGAAGTGTTTGATCCTCTAAAAGTGCATCCATTTAAATATGTATATACATATATATGTTGAAAATTAAAAATATATATTATATTATTATATAATATATATAATACGATGAAACGAAACGGAAACGAATAAATAATTAATAATAAATTTCATTGAATTTTTAATAAAATTTCTTTCATTTCAATGATAATATATATAAATATATTAATAATCCACAAATAAATGTCCGAAAATAGTAATTTTTGCACATTTTAAAAATATTTTTAAATTAAAATTAAAATGAAAAAATGTGAAAAAACGAATCATTCATTTGACATTACATTACGTTTTCATTCTCTTCACATTTCCATTGCACTTTTAGTATACACATCATGCACTTCTTTCTATACGTATGCATAGTATAGTATGTATACATAGAATAGTATGTATGTATAATAGTATATTATGTGAATTTGTATAGTGTACCTTTACTCAAAAGTTTACCTGTTGAGAAAGTTGTTTTGCAAGTTTATGTGTACTTTTCTAATAATTACCAGGAAATACTAACCGATGAATGCCTATACATTAAACACTACCACTAACACTAGCAATAGCACTGTATACTAATACCGGTATACTATGAAATTCTATGATTTTTAAACGTCGACGATCATCATGATGATAGTTTTTTAAAATTATTTTTTTTTCATTTTTATATATTTTTATTTATTTTAATGTATTATAAAACGGTACTTTTTCCGAATTAAATATAAAATTATTCATTTCATTTAATTTATAAAAAAATAATGATTTTTTAATCATTAATACTTTTAATTAAAAATGAAAAAAATATAAAAATCACATTTTTCATCACACATTATTCCATTCATTTGATACTATACTCAATCATGAAAGTTATATGTGTATATCTTTATATATATCTAACCATATACTGATATAGACTATAGATATACTATAGACTAGTGACTAGTACTAGCATTAGTACGATACATTTTCTATGAACTGCTTTCACACGCGTCTGTGAAATTCATTTTTTATCGCAATGAAATGCACATGACCTTTGGGGTGAGGAAACTCATGTCAAAGGTCAGCATTTATTACGTTATACGTTATGTTATATGATGTTATGTTACGTTTTCTTTCGGATGAAACGGGCGTATCATATGTAAAACAATAGCTCTCTCTTTACCATCCCATTGTTGTTCCATTGTAAACAACAATACAATGCTATTCTTACAGAGGATAATACTTATTTTTTATTTTATTATACGGAAAATATATATAATAAATTATCACATTAAATGTGTAATTTATAAATAATAAATATTTATTTATAAATTAAATGTTTTGAAATAATTCACATTTAAATTAAAATTGAACTGAATTATTATTTTTTAAAAATAAAAATATTTTATATATATATATATATATATCTAAATATATACACTTTCGTTATATTAATTATAAAGATCATAATCTTAAAACTTTTAAAAAATAAATTATAATGTATATTTTTATAAATTTTATAATTATTATATTTCAGTTA
>JAQIXB010000542.1:0-16419 GCA_034697405.1 Mesoplophora pulchra | reverse complement strand
TATATTTATATGATTAAAATAATAAAATATTTAAATTTTAATATATTCGAAAAGTTTTTATTTTAAATAATAATAAATAATCATTAAATATGTTGATATATTGTATATACATATGTATATTAATACTTTTAATTATTATAATTATTTAAAATTTAAAGTCATGATTAATGTATTTCTTCATTTTCTAACCAAAAGGTGATCATTTTACCTTTGCCCTAAAATTAAAATAATATGAATCATATAATATTATATATATTAAATTATAATCACTTTAACATCGATTTCTCCTCTCGGAATAGTAACAAAAGTGCCATATAAATCGAGTAAATCTTTAGTCTTTTGTGACATTTGAATTTTCATCGGTTCACCTTTTATAAAATGAAATTTAATTATTATATAAATTAATGAATTTTTTGAATAAAACATTTTTATTGAATAAATAATTTTTAAAACAAATAATAACAATTAACAAACACTATTTATAGATAAAATAGTCTAATACCGTGTGTTTCCATTCGTGATGCTGTATTAACAGTATCCCCGAAAATACAATATTTTGGCATTTTCAGTCCGACGACACCCGCGACACATGGACCTGAATGAATACCGACTCTCAATTGTATCTTTTTATGCGGCTTATGGCGTATTTTATGAATATCCATTTCCCTTTTTAATGCTAAAGACATTCGTGCGATTTCCCGTGCGTGATCATTACCATTGCGTATCGGGAGTCCCGACGCTATCATATATGCATCACCAATGGTCTCCACCTTATAACAGTCAAAAGAGGCGATTATCGCGTCGAAACATGAGTATAGATCATTGAGCATGTCTATGACTTGAATGGGTGATGATTCTGAAGCCATTGACGTAAACCCGACGATGTCCGAAAAGAATATAGTCACAGCTTCGAACAGTTCGGGTTTCATATGATTTCCATTTTTAAGTTCATCGGCGACAAAACGCGGTAATAACTGATATAAGAGATCATCGCTTTTATTTTTTTCCTCAACAATTGAATCGGTCTTTTCTTTGACCATTGATTCCAAATTATTTGAATATTGTTCCATTCGTTCCATCAGATTGTCCAAAAAGTTACGACTATACATGCCTTCAAAATTAGTTCATTTATAGTTAACTTATATTATACTGAATTTTAATTTTAAAATTTCAAATGTTTTATTTATAAAAATAAAAATTTTACAATTTTATGATTTATAAAATAAATTATAAAAATTGATTTTCAATATATACCTTTAGTTATTTTTCTTAATTTAACTTTAATATGATTAAAATGGGGACGAAGATTTGGGTTTTCATTCCAACATAAGTGCATTAAATCTAATAATAGTTTAGGACATTCATCCGGTGCCACCTCAGGTCGGAATGGCGGTACTGTCCCTATACGAATACGGTCGAGAATTTCATTCGGTTCATAAACGGCGGTTTTACGTCCCAAACGCTCTAAAGACTCAAATGGACCGCATCGGGTAATCAATTCCTGTAATATAATGGCGAAAGAATATACATCGCCCTTTTTTGATCCCGAATTTATTGGATCACTTTCACGTAAATGCTCTAAATTATGTTTAAAATATAATAATAATTATATTTTTAATTAAAAATAATTATGTAATTTACCGGGCGCCGTCCAAAAGAGTGAACGCGGATTGAAATCATCCTCATTATGGATTCGTTTATGTAAAGATCTCATACCATAATCTGTAATTTTCATCGTAAAACGTGAGTCAATGACACAATTCGTTGATTTGAGTCTCCCGTGATAATTGAATTGTGACGTATGAATGAATGACATTCCATTGATTATGTCCGTGATGATCGAATACCGAAATGTCCAATCGATGTTTACAGATTCATTTTCTATTAAATCTCTTAAACAGCCCCTAATGCATAACTCCGTTATTATGCCATAATTCGGTTCATCAATAGACATACCAATAAAACGCACTAAATTCTCATGTGTCAAATCTCTCATCTAAAATATTCATTTATATTTTATTAATAAATAAAATTAATTATTTAATATTATGTAATAATAGCGATATTTTTAAAATAAAATTTTAATATTTCCAATAATTGTAAATACGACATTTTATAGTATATAAATAATATAAAATTAACTAATTTATAGTTTATTTTATAGTATTAGCATTTACCCGTTTTAGTTCGTTTAACATCTCTTTTGAAATGTGCAAATTTTTAACATTCAAAGGTTTAACAGCGATTTTTACACCTTTATACACACCCAATAAAACAGAATCGATTTTCCCTGCGGCTGAAACTAATGATCGCCCAAAAGTGGAATTTCGCGATGTAAATATTGACTCTTTCATTGAGGAAAATCCATCCTCAGATATTACAATGGATGTGACAGACTTATTACTTATGCCATGATCATGTACAAATTTAATATCATCCCATTTTATTTTCCACCAAAAGTCTGATAATTCTTTTTCATTTTTATATTTTTTATATAAAATAATCGTAATGATTATTGCAATGAATGTAAATATAATAATCACCATTAATAAAATTAACCATAATGGAAACGATTCTAATTTCAATTTATAAAATTATACATAAAATATAGTTATTTTTACATTTTATAAATAATATACTAAAAAATTAATATTTTATTTTAGTGTATAATTTATATTAAAAACACACATATGTATAACAAATGAAGAATCAAAATTTAGAATAAAATAGTTGATCATACCATGAATTAAGCAGTGATGTGCTTTACCCGAAAATCCGCAGTTCGGTACATCCGGAGGTGGCTCTTTCCTATTCATAGGCCAATGTATTTCAACATTTTCCATTTTTTCATAAATACGTCGTGAGCCAATATATGACGCCACAGGAATAAAAAGACCCGATTCAGGATCTAAATCATTTAACGTATAATCCGCTTCACGATCACCATTTTCATTTATGTATATATCTCCCGTGAGTCCCACTATCATATTACAATAAAAGTTTACATTTGCAATTTGCAATACTAAATTAGTTATAAATATAGCATATAACTTATATAATTTAAAAGTTAATATCCAGAGATGTGATTTTTGCGGAATAACAATAAAATTCAAAATTTTGAATAAATATTTGAAATATCTATTACTTGATTCGTGCATATTATTTATATAATATCCGCACGAATCAATTACGTTTTCAAATATGTGAATTCCGAAATAATCTTATCTCTGTTTAAGTTTTTAATATGAATGATTTACGGTCAGAAAACGTTTGATTCCACACTTTCTTAACCATTTCACGACCATCAGAAGGATCATCGCCATTTGCAAGGGTCAAATTAAATGCCATCGCATACATCATTATGCAATCATAAAATGCTGCAACAATAGGATTTACCTAAAAATTTATAATTATTTTTACAGATTTAATAAAAAAAATTATTAATAAAAAAATTTAATAATAAAATTATAAAATTTTAAATATATATTTAGAGAGAGACTAAAAAATTGAAACCTCTGATCCAATGGCAGTATCACCGAATTCTTCAGTTGACATTTGCGTTACTTTATGCACAAATGCCGAATATTCAGATGATGTCGGAATACGTACGGATATTATCATGAGAGAGTCATACATTTCACGTGCTTTTTTATTGTTCCGATCTCCACGCTGATACCATGAATAATCTCCATATATACTTTGACTTTTTACTAATTCAATACCTATGAACGTATATTCACCGTTATTCATTCCCAAATCGTATGCGTTCAGAAGTATTTTACGTAACAATTCACCCGATGCCACAATAACAAATACTATACAATTTTAATATTATATTATAATTGTATTATAATTATTTAATAAATTTAAATATATATCGTAATATATTTATTAAAGTATTTTATTTTAGTACCGGATTGTGTCAAAAGTAAGCCCATGGGCTTTCATTTTTCATTATTATGTTTTAAAACGTTTATAATTTATATATGATTAAAAAGTTTATATCATATTATTATATAATATATAAAAAGCGTGTTTACCTCTCGCAGCACCTGATGCATGCCGAAGAATTCGCGTGAAATTATGTGTCATATTAATTTTGTATTTAAATGATTGAACGTTCAAAATAATTTCGTATGAAAATTGAGAATCTTTAAATGTCGTGATCATACTGTCCCTAACTAATGTATTAGTATATTCTGTTTCGTCTATGATCAAAGATAAGTGATGCCATCCAAATTCTTCAAAAATCTTTAGCATAAAATTTAAAACACGATCTAAAAGTATAAATATAAATTATAAATTAAATTTTAAATAAAAATTATTAATAAAATATATTTTAAAAATACCCAAAGAATATGACATTCGTGTGAGCGTCGAATAAAGAGTTTTCCGCGAAAATTCCATTCCGATTCCACCCGCGGTAATAACGGGAATGTTCCAATGTGCGGCCATACGTGCGATTGGATCCAAAGCGATGCTACACGCGGGACCAATGAAAGCGCTCACTTTTCGGAGATAATATTCTTCTGCGGCCACAGCCGCGATGCCATTCTCTAAACACGATTCATTACTTTTAATCGTAATTAAACGAAATTTTAAATGCGGAAAACGCTTTCGGCATTCGTCAACAGCTAAATTCAGCGCCGGTTTTATCATCTCATATGAGACCGGAACTTCCTTTTGATTCACAAAAAGTGCCGTTAAAACCGCTTCATTATGATAATGAAATGATTTTACATTATGATTACGAATTTTTATCTGAGAAAATACTGCAGATTTTACTATTGTAATAATTAATATGCACGTTATAGTAAAAAAGACACACACATTATGGTTTAATAAAAGCATTATTCGAACTTTAATAAAATGAAAAAATTTTCACTCTCTTTATATATGACAAAAGATCATTTAAAAGTAATTATAATAATATATATGAACATTAACATTTAATCTTTTGTTGATTTAAAAGAGAAATTTTTGCACGAAATAATAGCAAATAATTTAATGTCTAATATTTTATCGTTTTATTGTTTTGTCTTTTTATAGTAATAACAGTTTTTCGGTTTCATTCTCATTTCATAAAAACGATCAAAAACATTATAAATCATTTTTTGAATTTTCAAATATTTTATAATTATTAAATCTTTGGAATAATATATTCAAAATATACGTGTATATAAATATATTGCATTATGATTTTATATGCGATAATATAATATATTTTTTTATATAAAATTTGCTATGAATTAATTTATTATATTGTGATGGAATATAAAATAAACTGATCTTAGATTATAATTAAAACCAAAAAATGTGATCACTAAATATTTACATTCACATCATCAATATTTACATAATGCTCATTTTATAAAAAAAATATTACATTTAAGAGACTTTTTAATAATTAATCCAATATAATGTCATATTTTTCAAATATTTTATTGCCATGATCATGAACAAATAAATATAAATCATTTTAAAATTTAATACAAATATCTTTGTAAATATCATTAATAAATGTGTTTTTAAATAAAAACGATTAATTTTAATCGAATTTTATATTTTATTATAATTATTATAACTTTTTAATGAAAAATTTTTGAATGTCAACATTTTTAGTTAAAAAACAAAGTCTATGTATACAGGATATTGTCATATTTAATTCCTCATGTGACTTTTAAGGCGCTGTATTTTAAGATAGAGATGAATACATTAGTGTGTGAGTGAAATCTGCTGATTTTTGTGTTTTTATTTTGTAAACACATGTAAATACATATGTTTTTTTTTGTAAATTTTAATTTTAATTTAATTTAATTTTATAATTTAATATATATTTTTTAAATAAAATTAAAAAATGATAAATTATAATTAAATCTTTTAAAAAAATCTGTGCACACCTCTTTATTTATTTTTATTCAAAATTGAGTCACGTGAGGAATTAAATATGACAATCTCCTGTATATATGTAGTTATATATATACAGTAAAACCTCTATAAGGCGAACGGTTTCGGACCCAGGATTTCATTCCGCCTTAAGGAGGTTTTCGCCTTATATCATGTTTTTAAAATTTTTAATTAAATTTTTGTTTATATCAAATGCTTTTAAAATTTTAAAATATAATAAATATTAACATTAATTATCGTGAATTCGTTTTTAATGATAAAAGCTGCGGGCGGTGGTAACGGATGTTTCTTAAATTCATCGATCACCGTTTGAGACATTCGAAGGATTCCATCATTTCCGAGAAACTTTTTTATCGTCTTTTATCATATCCTATAATATTCAGAATCTCTTTCGTTACACCGTTAAACACGTGAATCACACCCTTTAATCGTTTGCCATTTATGTGCTCTTTTCCTTCACGATTCACATAAACACTGTCATCAAATTTAATACCATTAATGTGCGATGTCATTTCATAGTTCGATTTTTTTTAATTTTATACATTTTTATGTGTAAATAAATTGCGATTAAAATATTATCTCTCTTTTAATGTCACCGATTTTATGTCCAATATTTTCATCGCATTTTTTAAGCATTTCATTGAATGGTGAAAAACAATCATTTTTTGTAAATGTATTATCATCGAATACATTATTATAATAAATTCATCACTAATTAATTATGTGATTTTTCCGCATTTTTTACTGTTTTTTCGTAAAATTACGAAATTTATATTTCCGCATTTTTGACCGGCATTTTAACTTTTTTGAGGTCCGTAATTTCTCCGCATTTCAAGATTTTTGTTCCGCAAAAATCCCATCTCTGCTAATTACAAATGAATGTGAATTGAGCCTAAAGTTTAAGCCCTAAACATTTTCACGTGTGTTTATCACATACGTATTATGTAAACATATGTTTATGTTTACATTATGTATGCACATCATGTTTATCACGTGATACAATGTTATGTTTGTGAATGTGAAAAATTAAATTTAAATAATGATTTCAAAAAATTCTATAAATTTATTCATTAATTTTTATAAAAACATACATTTATTAAACAATAAAAATGTTAAATTTAATAATTTACGATTCACTCACATTTGCGAAGAGTCAGAAAAAATCGCATCATATATTTATTCTCAAAAAATGGATGTGAATGCATTGGAAAAAGTGTCATCATCAATAAAAGTGATTAATGATTTTGTGACTGAAAATGAAGAGATGAATCTTATGACAGAAATCGAAACATTTATTAATCGCATACGATATGAGGACAGTCATTGGGATAACGCCATTCGTAAGTATCGAGAGACCGAAAGACTCAAATGGAATCCCCATAATGAAATGATGATCGAACGCGTGCGGAAAATCGCTTTTCATTCACACGTGAAACAAATTAAATATGTGCACGTTTTAGATTTAGCTAAAGATGGATTTATTAAACCGCATATTGATAGTGTGAGGGTCAGTATCACATTATATATTACATTTTATTACATATAATTATTGTGTTAATAATTGAATAGTTTTGTGGTGATACCATCGCCGGAATTTCATTATTAACATCATCAGTGATGAGAATGACCGAAGAAAATGATAAAAATCAGAGCTTTGATGTGTTACTTAAGAGACGATCTCTTTACATAATGACGTACGATTCTATTAAATTTCATTTTAATTTTTAATATTTTTTAATATAATTTTTCAGAGGAATTTCACGCTATAAATATATGCACGAAATTTTAGGTGATGATGAATCGTATTTTAAAGGCATTCATGTGCCTAAAGACCGCAGAATTTCTATCATATGCAGAAATGAACCGAATGATGAACATTTATAATGTAAATATTTAGGAATTTATTTTTAAATTAAAATATATATTAATATATTCATTAAAAGTTTATAAATATAATAATATAAATTTACCTTTTATTACATTTTAAAGTTTTCATAATTTACAAATGCGTTCATATTTAATGCCATATGTGTATTTTATTGTGAATGATTTAAACCTAAACATGTGCATATCATGTTTGTATTAAAATGCATAAATGGCGTTAAACATAAACGCATCTGTAAACTTTTAAATTTTAAAATTAAATGCATAAAACATATGAAAATAGATAAATGCAAAATTCAAAAAATGTTTTAATTATAATTAAATATTGAAAATTACAAAATTTTCGCATTTAACAAAAAAGTATTGAATTTCGTGATTAAATCGATTGCTGATCGATGGTCTTTTGCATCCATTCGGGTGCAGAATGACCGATTTTTTCAATAATATTATTCACCTGAAAACATAGACTCTGAATCTGTTTATCGAACGATGGGAGAACATCACGGGTCTCAAAATGGACGATGCCCGCGATTTGATCGATAAACCCATTCATACGTCCCTCAGTTATCATTTGTGATGCTATTTTCTCGGCTTTTGACGATTCAATCTCTAATAACGCCCCTAATTCATCGAACGTAATGTTATTGTATAACTTTGATGCTGATAATAGATTATGTTCAATTACAGCGCGATCCAAAATCGTGGATCCGTCTGTAGTTTTAGCCTTTTGATGGGGCTGCAGATACTCTGAGAATTCGTTTAATTCACTGCGTTTTATGATACGATCCAAATACATTTTCTCCAAAATATTAAACGCCGGTAATTGTTGACACCGCTCATCTTTGAACAGTGTCGATAACATACGCGATCTCTGCTGACCTGAAATTAATTCTCTTTTTTATTCATTATATTATCATCATCTTTTTTCACTCTTTTTAGACACCCTCATTATTGCAACGAAAATCATATTCAAATCATTTATAAAACTCTTTTACATTTCTAAATGTTTTTATCGTATAAAAATGTAAATAAAAATTAATTGCGACTTTCAATGTCTCATGCTATAAGAATATGGTTAAATAAAAAGCAAAAAATGCTTTAAATATAATGAAATGAAATACCTGCGGATGCGAGAATCGTGCATATTAAAGCGTTTTTTAATGACGTCATTCGTTCGTCCTCATGAATGATGGTTTTATATGATAATTCATTATATCGTTGTGCCGCTTCAATGAACTTTCGGCGATAGTCTAAGACACGGGCGTAACACACTTTATGCATAATCTGCAGTTTTTCGTCATTCGTTTCCGCCTGAAGCAGTGACGCCCGATTAATGAAAGCTTCGGCCTGAACCGGGTCTTCATCCTCCAAAAAGAGACGCGCGATCTTTAAATACGTCTCTAATTTATAATTCACTGAATATTGCTTTTGACCCGTCTCAAGGGGTATGCCGACCAAAACCTGCGCCGCGTCACGCCATTGCTGTTCACTTTCGTATATTTGCGCCAAATGCTGTCGTATCGATGCGACCTGTACATTCACCACTTTTATTAGGAATTCACTATTAAATCATCGTCATTATGACACTATCAATATTGATATTGCATCAGAATATGACATTCATTATGTTAAAGAAATGCTCAAAAACCTGTTCCTCAAATGACACGACCCGCGGATGTACTCTGTCCAATGCATAGTGTGACACGCTCTTTGACACTGATACCGGTAATTGTGTCAAATGATTTGACACTTCAGTTAACAAATGCCGTGATATTACTAATGACACATTCTCATTTACGACTAAAAAATCAATTAATTTTTAAATTAATTAATTTTATAATTAATTTGACATTTAATTATTATAAAAATGGAAATAAAAGATGCTGATCCGTTACTCGTTTCGACGAAACTCTTCAGACCTTCGATCAGTTCGTTTTCATCCGTATATTTGAGGAGAGATTCCAAAAAAGCACGATATCTTCAAAATTATCAATTAAAATATCAATTAATTCTTTCATTAAATAATTGAAAATATAAAATTATAATGAAATGAATTGATAAATACCGATCGGTCTGTTCTTTGGGTGTACCTCCGCTTTGAGATATTTGCATTAATGAATGCCTCAATTGTGATAATTGAGACATTTCTTAATTTTATCCTTTAATTTAAATGCTAATTTTATATTAAATTTGAAAATGAAAATAAATAATTTTTTAAAAATTTATTTTAAAACACAAAAATACAATAAAAATATAAATAATAATGATAATTTTCTATTTATGCATTAATTAATTCGCATTTTCTTAAAACACTCATTTTATAATGATGTTCATTTTTTGCAATTTAATTATGTATTAAAATGGACACATTCAGCATTATGATTCACACGATTAATTAAACATAATTTATGTTTAAAAATGCTAAAAATATGTATAAAATAATAAATTAATCATAAATTAATCGATTTGAGTGATATGTAAAAGTAATATTATGATAAAATATGAATTTTAATTTTTAAAATTTAATATTTTTAATGAATTAAAAATGAATAAAAATTTTAAGACATAAAAACGGAAACATTATTAATGAAAAGCATTTATGATGATATAATTGTCAATTATTTTGTTGAATATAAACGTTGAAAATGAATGGGAATGATTCACAAATGCTTTTGATGATATGTATAATTAATGCGTAATTCATGCGCAGTGTGAGTGAAGCATCAAAAAGGGGAATGTCAAATGCTTTGAGAATAGAATAACATTATACATTATATAAAACAAATATTGCGCCATTGAATGGGTCCGCCGCTCATTTCAATTAATTAATTTTTCTAAATTAACATCACATTCAAATTTTATATTTTTACATTAATTAATGCGTTACGAATTCTATGAAATTCACGATGAATAAAGGTATTAAATAATTTTTTTAAAAAAATAATATCATCGCATATTTTCGTATAATTTTCGCGTTTAATTTTTATGTTAACATTTTAAACGTGATTTTAGTGTTTTTAATGTAAAAATAAATTTAAATATGATTTAAAAATGGAAAAAAATGCACCCATAATTTGAATCATGTTTAAACACATTTAAATGATTTGCTTTTTATTTTAATGTTTTTACGCATAAATAATTTATTATTTATTTATCATTAATGTTAATTATGCATTTATTTTTATCATATCATTTACAATAATCATAAATGAGCGTTTAAAATATTAATTAAAATTATGTTTTGAAAATTTCCGCTGAAAAAATGGCCACATTATGATTGAGTCCATTCATTGAACGCATTTTGTTGATTATGCATTATTAAATGATATACGAAAATGTCAATGAATCGCTCTATATTCAAATATGGTGTTCTGAGGGCACCGGTTTCAGTGCGTTTTTACATTCACATAAATTACGTTTTCAGTTTTAAAATCCCATTTTTTCAGTTTTAATTTAAATTTTAATTTTTAATCACTTTTTTATTATGAATTAAAATGCATTATTTATGTCTTAAAATAAATTGTTTCATAACTTTTTCCTTTAATATTATAACGTAATTATATATTTATAATGATAAAATACAAATTAATCACAATTAAAGATGTTAATAATTTACATAAATATTTTTTATATGAAAATAATGACTTTTAATGAATTTAAAAATTAAAAAATTATTTTTTTTAAATTTTCAGACGCATCTTCAGATTTACAATTTTCAGCGCATGATTTAAATGAATTCGAATATCATGGTATAGGATCGGACTTTGGATTATCGGACATTTCGGACATTCATGTCGTGGAAGAGAATGTTCATAATGAACTCCTTTCGAATGACGATGGATCATCGCAGATCCATATTCAGGAATCGAATCCCATGACAATGTCCGAATCCAATGATTTGGATATGGATACGATCGTCATTGAAACGATCAATAATGACATTGACATGAGTGATGCTGTCGTGTTCGGGAACGTCGGGAATGAGGTGAGCATATCCTCATCCACCGGTGGACCCTTCGAACGGCAGAGTATGTATTTATTACCATTTAATCACACTCATAATGAACATATCGATATTATATCGCGAATGATATTTTAAAAGCATAAAATGGATATTTTTTACCTCACGATATAAGACGTACATTTTATTCTCGTGATATGATGAAATGGTGTTTTAAATGAGTGTGTTAATAGATATCTTTAAAACAATGCTTTTATGTTAATGAATGTTTAGGTCATGTAATGTCACGGCCCATGTCTTCATCATCGTCATTTAGCAGATCATCATCATCACCATCGTCTGTTTCGATCGCGCGAAAAAACGTGAAATCATCGCCCACGAAAATGCGGTCATTACAGCCTCAGCCTATGATATCGCAAACATCACAGCCGCAGATGATTCCGTTTAATTCGGTTAATATGAGTCATTTAAATGCGACACAAATATTTCCCGCATTAACATCGCAGAAACAAAAGAGTAAAATGAACCGAAAAACATCGTTAACATCTGCGAACATATCCAATTCCACGGAATTTAAAGTGATTTATTCATCGAACGGACAACAGATTGTGTTATCATCACCCTCAAAACAGACACAATCAATTTCAAGTGCGGGCACTTCAAATGCCACCGTAGTGAACTTAGCAAATACTAGCACCACGTCTATTGGAAAAGTGATTAGTTTACCGACGGGTACGGCCTCAAACAAAGTAATCAGTATCGCAAACGCGTCAACATCGGGCTCCGGAAAAGTCCTTTTGAAACCATTAGAGACTAAATCTATGAGTGCATTGTCCAATCAACAGACACAACAGGTGATTATACTGTCACCGATTAAAGCACCATCCGTTGCGACCATAGGACAAATATCAAAACAATTACCTGCGAAATCGCCCCAAAGACCATTGGCACCCGCACCACCGGCACCTAAAATCGCAATCAGTAAATCATCCTCAGGATTATCTCATGATATGAAACCCGTTCAATTGATACGTGTCGTGCCCGTTTCATCATCACAATCGATCCCTCAAAATACTAATATTATGTCTTCGGGTAAATTGGTACCGCTCCGACCGATCGCCCCAAACACCAGACCCATACAAACATCACAGGGACAACCGTCAAAAGTGTTTGTGCCCGCATCTGCCATTAAAGCAATCGGCAGCACACCGATATCTGTGGCAACATCGGGAACTAATCTGACTCAAGGAACGTTTTATACTGCGGCGGGTCCCGCGGGCACAGGTCAGGTGTTTATGCTCCCGACGAATGCATCGCTTTTAAAAATAACACCGTCACAGAGTGTACCATCGTCGCAAAAGACTGTCACATTTACTGCGCCGTCACTCTCTGCACAACGAACGAACTTTGTACCGATCGCACCCTCACCTTTGACCACATCAGCATCCGCGAGTACCGCATTCGCCACTGCACAATTGAATAATTTGAAATTAACCAATGGGTATGTCGTTTTAAATTTTAAATTTAAAATGTTTAATAAATGTTTAATAATTTGATTGAAATGACAGTACGATAAAAACGGAGGAACCGCATCAGAGGAAACCATGTAATTGTACGAAATCGCAATGTCTAAAGCTATATTGTGATTGTTTTGCGAATGGTGAATTTTGTGCATCATGTAACTGTGTCTGTTGTCACAATAATCTCGATCATGAAGAAGATCGCCAAAAGGCCATCAGACAATGCTTAGAACGAAATCCTCAGGCATTTCATCCTAAGATTGGCAAAGGACGTGCCGGTGATACCGAACGAAGACACACCAAAGGCTGTAACTGTCGTAGGAGCGGGTGTCTTAAGAATTATTGCGAATGTTATGAGGCAAAAATACTATGCTCAGGACTATGTAAATGTGTCGGATGTAAGAATTTTGAGGAAAGTTTTGAACGAAAGACTCTGATGCATTTGGCTGATGCCGCAGAGTTAAGAACCGCCGCACAACAGACCGTCGCCACCAAAACACGCCTATGGAGTAATGACTTTAGACCGAAATTACCCATTAAAGTGGACAATGATCGGTAAAAATTTATTTTTATATTCTGTCCTTTTATCTCATTTGTTTACTGTGCGCACTTATATCTTGAGGCATCATTTCATTTATTATAAGTACACTATTTACAAAGCAAAGTAAAGCATAAATATGATCTAAATGTTCACTCATTATATAAGTGCATTGAATAAGAAATGAGTTAAAAGGTTACGTGAATGATAAACTAAAATGTTTATGAATGTGATGATAGTCTGCCGTGTACGTTCATAACGCCTGAGGTGATAGAAGCGACATGCCAATGCCTTTTGGCTCAGGCCGAATCCGCAGAAAGGAATAATCTCGAATTTAAGAGCATTGAGGCTTTAGTGTTAAGTGAATTCGGACGATGTTTAACCCAAATTATTGACTGTGCTAATAAAACACGACGGTATTTATTACTTTTTATATTTATTTTTAATATTTAATTTGAAAATTAATGTTAAACTTAAATTCAACGAATTAATGATTAATTAAAAATATTCATTATTTTTTGCAGAATAAAACAGGAGACATATTAATTAAATGATTCAAAATAATTAATATATATATAAATATATTAATTTAGGAATATACTTTTAAATATGTTTTATAATATTTTATTGTAATGTGTACATATAAAAATGCATTACACACATGAACATTGTTGCAATGTATTGGTTTATTAATAATAATTTTATCCATGGAAATGGGAAATGAATTATTTTGAAAATATGGAAATTGTTTTTTGTTTTTTAAATAAATAAAAAGAATAATATAATTTTTGATTTTTACGCTATGATATAACAAAATTTAATAAAATATATATAAATAAAATGTATATATATAATGTTCACTTTTCATTGTATTGTCTCTCAATAAATTGTTAATTCATATATTCATACATTTATTGTATAATAAACAATTTTATGCACATATAAAGCATCATTTTATTTAATATGTTAATTTAAAAAATGTGTGTATTAATTATTAAAATAATAAAATCTCAATTATAAGATATTCGCATGTAAATGACGGCACTTAATTTTTCTTAAAAATTATATTTAATTTTAAAATATACTTTAAGACGTGCCTATAATTTAGAAATAAAAATAAATAAAAATAAGAATTATGTATAAACGCATCTTATAAATTGAGAAATTACTATGAAAGCATAATTCTTAAGAAACTAATTATTATTATATTTATATTATACTTAAGAATGAAATTGTTTATCATTTTCCAAATGTATTATGTAATCGTTCATAATCCAAAGTATGAATATAAAATTTTTATATATAAATAATTTATTCGTCATTTATTTAATGATTTATTTAATATTTTAATGCATTTAAATGATTTTAAAAATTTACATTTATATATTTTTTAAACATTTTTTAAGACTTTATTTTCTTATTTTTTAATAATACTAATATTTGAATATTTTAGGAATATATGCATTAACTAAGAATGATGTTAAAGAATAAAGCATTATGTGTATGTACTTCGAAAGGGTATTTTTATAATCGATTTTTACTGTGATTATGACGTACATGAACTTTTGAACATTCATTTGAAGCATTTTTATATACAGTAAAACCTCTACAAAACAGTAACCTCAGTTAAAACAGAAGGATTTCATTCACCTGATTTTCATAGAAATATTAAGGGATACCTCTACAATACGGAAATGGACACTTATACTAAACATATAATGATTCATAAATAAAATTTAATCCATAAAATCCTTATTTACTCATTATTTTAATGATTTTTATTTAAAAAATATGCTCCAAAAATGCAATTTTCAATTAAAAATGTTCTTTTTATATACGATCTGTAAAAATGATTAAAATTTAAAAATTTTTATTCAAAATATATATGTCATTTATGATGAAAAATAATTTAAATCTCAAAAATATTTTGAAACATAAGTTTAGCATTTCATATTTAACCCAAAAGTCCCTAATCACATATCGATTATTAAGTACATGGCTTTTAACCAAATAATGCGCACTCCCGATTTTTTGGGAATTTCACAGGGAATGTAAACGGTGGAAAATTAGCACTCTCTGGGAATTACAAGAAAATTTATAATTTTAATTCAATGCTAAATATGTATTTTAATATATATCGCGTGACACAAACATAACACCTACTCTGTGATAAGCAGATAGCGCATTCTTAACAATAGCTCTATAGCGCATTGTTAAAAATGCGCTATATGCTTATCACAGAGGAGGTGTTATGTTTGTGTCATTCGATACAATACTATGCATGAATACATCACTACCAAACTGAGAAGAGGAACCCAATATGCTGCTATATTATGAAAGAGTATTATAAAAATTCAATATATTCATACTTTTATAATATAATATTTAACAGTATATTGTAATATATTAAATAAAAACAAAGTTCAAATGAACTTTTTAGTAATCATAACACATGTCATCATCATAATACATGTGATTTAATATAAAATGCTTTTATCATTTTCATTATTATTTTTTATTTAAATTTTGAATTTTTTTAATTTAATTTTTTAATTTAATTTAATTTTAAAGTTTAACATTTAAATGATGTCTGATTATAGCCCAAAATA
>JAQIXB010000541.1:0-16439 GCA_034697405.1 Mesoplophora pulchra | reverse complement strand
ATAATTAATAAATTAATAACGTTTGAAATAAATAAATAATTACGAATTTAAATGATTTATTTTTAAAATTATTAAATGCATATTAACCATTTAAAATTAATTGAACGTATTATATGTACATACAGGTCTTATAGAGCGAGGTTAGAGGGGGGTCTTATAAAGTGAGGTTAGAGGGGGGTGGTCTTATACCTCGAGGTATAAGACCCCTAAAATGAGAACTTTTTTTGAATGTTAAAAAAATGATCACCCCTCGCGATATAAGACCAGTGCTCTTATGTGAGGTAAAACGGTATATATTATATTATTTAATTTTTATTAATATTATCATTTAAATGTTTATAAATAAAATATTTATTTATTGTTTAATCGAAAAAAAGGATGTTCATAAATGTATGCATATTAAATAATATTATATAATAATATATTATTATATACAATATATATGTATGATATTGTTAATTCACTGTAATGTTAAAGTAAGTTTTATACATATAGAGGTAGCACCTAATGTTAACTCTATGGAAATGGTCATACTTCTGTCTTAGAGAGGTTCAACTGTATGTATATAAATATATACGCACGATCATAGTTTTAAAGGATATAATAATTTATTATATATAAATACTTTCGTGATATAAATTTTATAAATAAATTATAATTATAATTATTTTAAAATAATATACAATTGAATTTTAACATTCACCATAAACAATGGAATATTAATTTTCTTTAAAATTATATTTTTTATAATTAATTTAATTTTTTAGTTTTTATTATGAAAAAAATTGAAATAAAAAGTTTTTTTATTATTATTTTATTTTTTAAATTTTAAAATATGATGCTATAAATGTTATAAAAAAGTGAAAAATGAAATACGAAATATATGGGCATTGAACAATCGAATATTTTAATATATGATATATTATATTATAATATAATATTATAATATAATAATGAAATGAATTTTCTTTAATTATAAATGAATGTGTCCGAAGGTCACATTCATTTGAGCGAAGGTCTTAAGAGTCACGTCACGTGACTCATGTGACTTTAGACACACATAATCATATTTAAATAATAAATGATATGACATTTTCATTCATTCATCATCACCATCGTTTTCTTCATCATCATCATCGTTATCATCATCATCATCATCACCATCATCGTCATCATCATCATCATCATCGTCATTTTCATCATCATTTTCATCATCATCATCCTTAAAATTAATTTAAAAATATTTAAATATGAAAATAAAATGAATATAAAAAGAAAGTTTACCTCAGAATTATCGCAATTCTCACAGTACCATGTGTATCCACGCGGTTTTGGGTTTTTCTTCACCGGTGGATTCAGACATCCGTAATGATAATGATTACCGCATTCGTCACATCTAAACATACATTTTAATTAAATTATTTGAGCGTTACATATATATACAGATTTAATAGTAATAAAAGTAAAGGTCATACTGAACGAGCACTTTGCAATTGGCCATTTCATTGCATTTAAAGCATTTTTCTTCGATATTTTGAGGTTTTTTTGGCTGTGATGGGGTCACTGATGTACGATGTGATGTTTTTTCAGACGTTTCACCGCTGACATCATCACCGTCAATATTTTTCTTTAATTTTTTGTATTTTTTCTTATATTTCCGTGATTTTCCTGACATTGTCTTTCTCTTTAAAGTAACTAAATTGGCCGCGGGAGACCCGTCGGGATCGAACTTATTCGGTCCTTTCACGTGTTCGCGTAATTTTCTCGGTTTATCAATAGCCGACTGATTACTGACATCGTCACCACTTTCGTGTGTTTCCTGTTCCGTGCAATCAGAGCATTGCCATCCCCCGAAACGGGTCTTTTTGGGCATTCGGGTCAAAGGCGGGTCCAAACAGTAGAGGTGATAATGCAATTGACACGAATCACATAATGCCATTTGATGCTGATCTTTAGTCTGATGACATATTCCGCATTCGACAATGTTAATAACCGAATGCGGTGACGTCATTCGAGAATGTGACGGTACTATTTTCCGTGAGATTTTCCCCGATTCCTGAGATGAAATTCCCTTTTCTTTCTTTATCGGTTCGGGAATTTCCAATAATTTCGGTAATGGTATCGCATTTTTGGACATATCGTTCAGCATCGACCAAAACTTATGTGCGGCATTACGTAATGTCATATTTTCGATTTTTAATTTTTCCACTTTTTGTACACTCTGAAATATATCACATGATAATAATATAATTAATTATATTTAAAAATATTCACACATTTTGTAATATATTGAAATTTATATTAAACTGCGATTAGAGAAAAAGTCACCCCATACTCCTCATGCTATAAGGTCAGGTCTAAACTGTAATGGTTATGTATTTACCGCATCATATGCCGCACGTATTGTCATTTGTGACTCATTTAATTGTGAATTTTGGAGTTTTAATTCTTCGGATCGTTTTTGCATCGAATTCATTCGATTATTTCGGTCTTAAATTATATTTAAAAAATTAATTAATTAATAAAAAAAATTAATTTAAAGAATCATTACCGATATAATAACTGACATATTCGAGAGAAAACGCCGGCGGAACGTGCCATTTCCGTCGGACATCAGCGACTTCCGGTGATTGAATGTGCGTCTGTGGACTCATTCCTAATAATTCGGCTTTAATTATGAGTCTTCTTACGGCGGAAGGGGATGTCGTCAAAAGACGCGGGATCTTTTGTGTCGGAACTAAACAATCATTTCAACATTTATATAATATATAAAATACAAAATTTCAATAAAATTACCCTTTTACCTCATGTTAAAAGGAATCTTATAGTGCATGGGGTAAAGCATAGAAATGCTTATATCCTGAGGTATTAACAGGTCTTATATTTGCATATTAAAAATTAAACCCAAAATTAAGTCACAATTGTATTTGAATATAGGAATGAGTATATCATGCGTATCGTTAATCACTTCTATAATGAGATACAATTTAGACTTTTGACCCTTACTGTGTGTGTAACAACTTTACAGTGCGTTTCACAATAAAGTATAAAGTATGCATTGTACTTCTGCATGCGTATGCTTATGTCAATGTACTTAATGCTTAACATACACTTTAAAATGAAATACATAAATAATAGAAGTATAAGAGAGGTGTGGAAATTGGAGATAATTGCTCGTGTTATAAGAGTGGAAAGTGCTTATATGTGAACATACCCCACGTTTTCATTTCCATTTCTTCATATATTTGAATCCATTTAAGTCTTTGTTTTTGTAATTTCGAAGCGATTCTTTGATTTGTGATTTGGAATGATGCGGCGATGGATTTGGCCTTAGACTGCAGTGCCAACCAATTCCTGCGCTTCGATTTCGTCGTCGATCGGTCCGCGTGCAGTTTACAGTACGCAAAGAACGGATCGACATCATCGGTCGAATGAGCCTCTGATAATAGACCCTCTCTTTGGGCACACGTCACGTGGAAATAGTTACGGCACATTCCCGCATCACATGATATACAAACACCGGTACGACTCAGACGTTCATCTTCGCACAAAATGCATGACTAAAAACACATTTAATTTTTAAAATTTAAAAAAAAAATTTTATATAATTTTTAATTTAAAATATTAATTTTAATACTTTTGCGCCCCATCGTGAGTATGGCATTTCGAATAATGTTAATCCGAATAATCTTTGGACATCGCCAAAGGCTACTCCGGGAGTGTACAGTGCACACACCATATGCACCCATCTTTAAAAAGAATATCATATTAATACAATCATTAGACATAATGTAATCTATGATTTGCAAATTGAATGGGTTAAGATTAAGTAAACATGTATAAAATGCAAAAATATATGCAAAAATTATTCAATTTAAATGTAAAAAATTATGTATTATTATATTTATATAAAAATAAAAGAAAAACAATATTTTAACTCTTATATCCTGAGGTTTATATTCTTTCATATAAATTTAAAGTAAAAGGATACTGTACCTTCCGACATCAGTTCCTTTAAAAATGCCGCCTGAATTTGGACACAGTTCGCAATACTTTAATAATAAAATAAAAAATATTAAAATATTAAACATTATAAAAGAGCACATGACATACGGGGTTTTTAATTCCGGCTTTACACGGATCACAAAACCATGGCTCTGTCGATGCTGATGACGTATTCGAATGAACGGAATCACTATCATCGGCACAAATACCGTAACACCCCTCATGTACGGACACTCCACAGGAATCGCATTCAACGATTTCATCCTCAGAATGGGATATATCACCCAAACATACACTGCACAAAAGTATATTTCGATGTATCGATTTATTAGGGGATCGGTGTCCCGGTGATTGATAAATTTCGTTTAATTTCGATGCATTCATATTTAATCCTTTTTTAATGTCCATCAATGGTGACATTTTTTTCAACTTTTTATTGACATTTTTATTGTCATGTTTTTTAGCACTTTTAGATGATGATTCCCCATTATCATCATCATCATCGCGATTATCATCATCATCATCATTATCGTCATCATCATCTTCAGCATCACCATCGCTCGAATCATCATCAGCGTCATCATCATCGTCATTAATCGTTTGTTTCGGGACATAATCACTGTCATCTTCGGAATCATCATAATCTGCGGCTAAAGATATAAGTTCCAAATGTTTCTCCACGGGTTTCACTTTTCGCTTTTTAGGATCTCTCTCCACTTTTTCATAAAATACATGAATAATAAAATTAAATTAAATTTAAAAATAAAATGTTAAATAATAAATGAAATAATAAATGAAAGTATTTTTGAGCATACACATGGTTTTGTAAAGAAATGCGATATCACACGATGAATATGCATTATCACGTTCTTTATCATTTGATGATGGATTCGGCATTATTTATATCATTAATAAATGGCGCCGTTTTATTATTTATTTATTTATTTAATAATTAAATTACAAAATTATTATTTTTTTAAAAATTAATAATTAATATACAAAAAACACAATGCTATTGAATGTGTTTCTAAAAAAGTAAATATTTAAATATTAATTATTTATTATTTTTAAATGAAAATATTTGTTTTAAAACTCACTCTTTATTATTATGACGAAAAAACGTTTTAATTAAATTTTAATGCGAAACTTTTTTATAGAAATAAATGTCCGATGAATTAATTAATAAATTAATGAATAAATTATTTAATTTTTTAATTTATGATTTCATATTTTAAATAAAATATTAAAAAAATCACTTTTCTTTTGACTATCGATTGATGATTAAAATATTGGGCCATAAATTAATTATAAATGTAATAACATTTTGCATTTCATACGCATATTCTTTTATATAATTGTAAATGACAAATAAATATCATCATTCATATTAATCGCGAATATGCGAATATATGAATATTTTTATTTAAAAATAATAATTTATCATTTCTCTAAAATAAAACTTAAAATTAAACTTTAAATGAATACACATTTAAACACTATTATTATAATTAATAATTAATATGATCATAAAAATAAATAAAACATTAATGAACATAATTTATGTTTTACCATTTTAACGTAACGTATTATTGAATGTCCATAAAAAGCGAATATCCATATTTAGCGATAAAATTAAAGCGTAAATAAACGGATATTTTAAAATTAAAAAATTAAATAAAAAATTTGAATACGATAGTATTGTTGTGATAATCGAGTGAAAGCATTGTTGCTGAGGATGTCAGCAGATAAGAGTCGTTTATTGGCGATGGCGAAGCAGCGACTGATAGAATCGGGTGAAAGGGATCAGTTAACGCAATTGCTTCAGACGCGGCTTTTAGAGTGCGGATGGAGGGACACCATAGTCGAACACTGTAAACAGATCGTCAAAGACCGCGGCATCGATAATGTGTCCATCGACGATCTCATTAATGATGTTACGCCCAAAGCACGGGCGTCCGTTCCCGATTCTGTGAAAAAAGAGCTTTTATCACGCATTAAACAATCATTAGAATCCGATCATCATAATCATTTAAAAAAATGAATCATTTTCAATTTTTTTTAATCGTTTAATGCATATATATGTATATATATGTATATTAACATATTAAAGAAATAATAAAAATTAATAATAATTAAGACGATGATATCATTGTAAATAAAATAATGACATTATCTTTTTTTATATATAATTAAATATTTATTTATTAATTAATTAATACATTTAATGTCTATAAATGGTTCATTCGTTATTAATAAAACTAAATTTTCTTAAATATAATAATATATTTTATATTTTTATAATATAATATATGATATAATTATATTTTATGATTAATTTACATTTTAATGATGATAATTATCGTCATAATATTATATTTAATTATAATATTACGACATATTTTACGATATTTTTAAAAATGTTTTTATTTTCATTTAAATTTAAAAAATAAATAAAATATTAAAAAACACAATATTAAAATGCACAAAAAATGCAGTGTTAAAATGCTGTATTAATATATAATAAAATAATAGAAAAAACATCGTTATTAATTATCACACATTTTTGTTTATCGCTTTTAATTAATGGTGATGTTTCTACAGTCATTTTCACATTTAATACTCAAATTGTGAAAAGACAATGAATTAATGAATTTACGAATTATGATTAAGAAAATGGTTCGGTCATTGACATTACACTGTTATGCCATAGTCAAAAAGTGTTTTTGCATTTTAATTGAAAAGGAATTTATGCATTTACGATACGAATCAATTGAATAAACATAACGTAAATATAAAGGAAATTTTAATTTATAAATGAATAAATGAACGAATGAATGACTAATGTATTCTCAAAATGCAAAACACTTTTAAGACGATGTCATCACGTGAGTATAATATGGTCTTAGATATGGACAAAGATCACATTTGTCCCGATCTAAGACCTAATGTATCATGTAACTTTTGCAATCGATTAACAAACTCCTGAAGTGTCGAATTTGTCTGTGTCTGTGGTGAAAATGACGCCATAGACACCGCATTCAGTGAATTATTACTCAATGTCTTTAGAGCTGAATTTTGATGATAATTCATGGTCTTTGGATGATGATTATCGTGATGATTATCATGATGATGGTTATTTCGGTGTTTCCATTTTTGAACGATGAATCTCATACGTGAGATCGCGATTATGACAAAAGCGGCACTCCGGAAACGGTTTCGTGCACTACGGTATGATTCAGAATCATCCACTATATTATGAGATTTAATAATTAATTTTAATTAATTTTTTTATTATAAAAAAATATAATTATTTATTATAAAAAAGAAATACAAAAAAAAATTCCGCTTCGAAATGGAGACTATGCTATGCTCATTATAAAGACACTTTTATCGTCTTTCATTTATGGGTTCATTCTTATAGCATGAGGTAATCACGTTTTGAGATGGGCTCATAAATTAAGCTAAAAGTAAGATAAAGGGTCTAATTACAAAGTATAAGACCTTTACATTGACACTGTGCTATAAGAGTGAACCTAAGGTGAGGTTTAAGTGTATTCACATCGATTAGAATCTAATTCCACGATTTTATGGTTAATTAAAAATGACATAAAAATAATTTCTTTTTTTATATTCCGTATCATTATCAATTTTAAAATAATAAAAGAATTTTTTATTTTTATTTTCATCATAATTTTTGATTTTTAAAAATTCTTTTCATTAAAAAAATAATAAAATTTTTAAAATTAAATGAAACAAAAAAATCGGAAATTTATATAACATTCAGTTAATGGTTAATATGATATTAAAAAATATTTAATTAAAAGAAAAAGTCATGGAAAATAAAAATAATAAAAATATTTCTGAAATTTTTTTTTTAAAAAAATTAAAGATTAAAGTTTTATGCATTCTTAAATGAGATGTAAAAAAAGTTTATAATAAACGTTTAATTTAAATAAAATGCTAACATTTAATACGAGAATCATAAGTAAAACGTAATGGGAATGGAGATAATGACAATAAAGGTAAAATGTCAGTAAAGGTACAGTGCGGTATCTAATTCAGTGCGCTTTTTGTAATGTCATTTAGATTTGCAAAAATATAATTAATACGGCATCATTTACTACTTTAATTGCAAAAAGAGTATATGATGAGTGCGGAACACTGTAATAGAGTAAAAAGGGGGTAAATGAGAGGTGTAATTACCGGTGACGTTCATATTGGCCAAAAGTGCTAACGTCGCTCTTTCGGTTAATTGGAAACCGCCCAAAACGTGTAATAAATACTTTTTTTGATATATGAGAGCATTGCGTTGACTCACGACACGTTTGAGTTTCCATAGAAACTGATTCGGGACTGAATTCACATCATCATAGTCATTGGGTTCGCGTACGCTTTGAGCCGCACTTTGAACTTTAGTCTTTGACGATGATGGTATCGGTGATGAATGTGGTGTCGTAATGGTCATTTGGACAGTGTTAGTATTAGCATTGGCATTGGTCATTGTGTTAGTAATTTTCGATGGTGATGGTGATTGTGTATGATTCGTATTATTGTTTCGTATGATCATAATGTTATTATCATTATCTTTTTTATTTAATAATAATTTACCATTATTATTATGATAATGTGTTTCTAAAATGCAATTCCGATCTTTGAGTTTTTCGATGGCATCATTCAAATGTAATACTTTAGTATTATGATCATCGATTTGGTGTTTAAAGACGATGATTAATTCGTCGGCTGATGATAGTTTGGCTTTGAGTGTGGCGATTTCCTTTAAAAGACAATCTCTTTCCGATTCTAAAATCTGTAATTTATATTTCAATGTATTAACCTCTTCCGAAAGTTGTACCGTTTTTGACAATTCCTTTTCGAACTGACCCTTCAGACCATTGATCATCTTTTCGGAGTTCGATAATTTCAATGATAATTCTTCGTTATCTTTTAATGTCAGTGTACGTTCATTTTCCACTGATTTCAATCTGTTGCTTAATGTGTCGACATTTTCGATTAATTTCATTGTTTTACCATTCTTATCTTCGACCTGTTGTTTCAGTGATAATAGTATCGTCTCTGAAGAACTAAGCTTAAGTCTTAATTCATGATTTTCGTTTAATAAATCATTTCTTTGACCATCGATGGTCATAAACTCATTATTTAAAGAATCGCATCGTTCAATGAGATTCATCACTTTACAGTGTTTATCTTCCATTTGTTTTCTCTGCGATGACAGGATTTTGTCGGCAGTGTTTAGTTTTGATTTTAGTTCTTTGTTTTCTTCCAAAAGATTGGCATTTTCATCATGGACTAGTTTCAACTGTGCATTTTTAGTATCGATTTCATCGTATAATGGTTTCACATCAATAGACTTTTGTTGCACATCTTCAGCTTTGAGCCTCAATGATGCAACAATGGTCTCCGTTGAGCTTAATTTAGTTTTTAATTCGTCATTTGTACGTAATAATACTGTCCTTTCTTTGTCCACTAGCTGTATACTAGTTTTCAATTTATTCACCTCTTCCAATAATTGAGCAGCTTTTTGATGCTTTTCTGCCGCCTCTTGTCTTAGGCTAATCACATGCTGATCCAAAGCATTGCATTTTGATTCTTCAGCGATCAGTTTCTTTTGCAATTCTTCGATCAATGATCTTAATGCTGAAGAATCTAATGATGATTCTAAACGTGATTTGAGGGCACTCAATTGACACTGTTTTGAGTTAAGTTCCTCATGAAGTACTTCATTCGAACGCATTATTTCCGTTAAATTCCTTTCTATGCTTTCCTTTTCGCGCATTAAATCATTATATTCTTTACTATTACTTCCTTTAGCCGATTCTAACTCCACTTTTAAACTATTATTTTGAATTAAAAGTTTATCTATGCATTCACTGAGTGAATTCAGTTTTTCGCTTAATAATTGCACGTCATTAAATGTACATTCTAAAGAGGAACATTCAGATTCACTTTCGATTGTAATACTGTCACCTCCGAAAGTACCATTACCACCATGATGATTATCATGATGATAATCCCCATCATTGAGCGTATGTTGTATTTGATGGGTCTTCGACGCAATGCGTTGCAATAGCATAGAACTAGTATATGATTCATGTTGAGATGTGTCTTCATTGATCTTTATCTGCAATTCCAACGCTTCACTCAAATTATTCACCTTTGACCTTAATTCACGCTCTAAATGCGTGCATTTATCATTATCACGTTCCATTTGATTGATGACATCTCTTAAATGTACGATTTCATTATTCGCGTTTTTCAAAGACATATGCAAATCCTTCGATAGTCTGTCATGAGACACTTTCTCTTCACTCATACTGTTTAATAACGATTCCATTTCTTCGGATCGTGATCTTAGTTTACATTCAGTGCGATCCTTTTCCTTTAATTTCTCCATTAATGAGCATAATTCTTTATTAAATTCGTCTCTTTCCGTTTCCCTTTCATGGGTCTGTTCATCGATGAACCGTCTGTAGCTATTGAGTGACTTTTCTGAGGCTTCGATTTGCGCGATATAATCCTCACATTCCCTCCTTTTATCCTCTAATATCTCATCCCTCTCCGATCGTAACAGTTCCGTTTCTAATGCCAATGCATGGATCCGCTGTAATAGTTTAATACGCTCCTGTTGCAGCTGTCGCAAGTCACTAGTTAATGCCTCATTGTCATTCATCAATTCTATAGTTTACCATATCAATATCGATATCGTTATGGATATGCAATAAATATAATAACATTTAAATATATTAATATTTTTCAATTTTTATTTTACTCATTATTTTCATAATAATAATAATGTTAATTAATAATTCAATTTAAAAATGCAAATGACCCGCAAAATATTAGTATATCATTATTATATAACATTATTATAAGTTTCGTATATACAATTGTATAGTGTTTATTATATTCATTTTTATAGCGTTTTGTATAATGCCATTTTTTTAAATTTTTGTTTATTTTTTATTTATTTTTATTTTAATTATCATATAACAAACCTTTGTCAGTGCATAGTGCTGCATTATGTGCAAAGGCAATAGGAACTAATGTTAGAAGAGACACAATTAACCAATCACCGGAGAATATTGAAATTTAAATGTAAATATATAATAATATAAAAGAAAAGAAAAAGAATATGTCATGAAAATTATCAAAAATTAAAGTGCAAATAATTTTTTAAATAAAAATTAAATGTTAAATTATAATTTTAATTAAATTAATACCCTTTTACCTCATTTTACATGCACTTATATATGGAGGGGAAACATATGCAAAATTATAATAAAAGAGGAAAGCATACAAAAACCAATACAAATCTAGTACAAGTACTAGTTTAAGTGCAATTCATTATTTCCCATTTCCCCCTCGTGATATAAGTGCAAATTGATTTGGAATAAGTTTACTATGTATTTATTATCACGTAAAATGTAATGTCAAAATTATTCATATATTCATATATAAGGGTAGAATAATCACGTGATGGGAACATAGTGATCTATTCCCAGAAAATAGGTATATAATTAATATATACCCATAAACATCACTTTTATGATTCAATCTTATAGCGGGGGGTGAACACATAGAAGAGGAATGGAGAAATTAGAAATAAGACCCCCGTCTTATATCATCATTTAAATTAAATGTGTTTATCTCTTCTTTTATAAGACTGAGTGTAAAAAGTGAGGCAAAAGGATAATACTAAAATAATGTAAAATAAACAAAAAATAAATAAATCGTACTCTGTTGTAGTTGGGGTAGTCCCTGAGCAAAGGTGCACTTTTCTTTTTCGAGTTTTTGATTATCATAATGCCATTTGTCTCTTTCGGATTCATATTCTGCCATTTTATTCTTAAACAGTTCCAAATCGCGTTTACATTCATTATGATCCAATACCATGTCCGATAATTGATTTTTTTCTTTTTCTAAAATGATCACTTTATCTTCGCATTGTAAAAGTTGTGACGTCAGTTTGTCTCTTCGAAGACACTCTTCGTTCAGTTCTAATACCAGTTCCTCATTCCTTTTTATTAATGCATTATAATCGTGCTCCTGATGTGCTGCCACTATTTCACTTAAAAGCTTTAATATCCGATCGACAGAAGATCTTAGTCTTCTACTAGCACCTAACACTACATCATCTTCAACTTCACTCGTAATACTACCATTAGTTAATCCAAATGTAGATGGTGGTGTCATATACATTAAATTAGAAGATGGTGTCAAATCGGGACCATCTTCGCACAAATCATTAGATTCGCCCTGTGATAGTCTTTCCATGTCTTCGCCCAATGATGGTAATCCCTGAAGTAACATATCATCTTTATTCACATTATTATTCGATATTCCTGCTGATAATGGTCCTGATGCAGGACCTGAGCCTTGGCATGGGCCGTCATTAAGCCCCATGTCCTGCAATTGCTTTTGAATGTCATTTTCAGTGTCGAGAAATGTCTTTACCAAATCTGAGAGCACATGTAATAATCGGGAATTGTGTTGAGCCGCATATCTAAGCATAGGCATATAACAATATATTTTAGCATTTATTTTACATTTAAATAATAAATATACAGAGTGATCCAAACACTGATACTATCCCT
This sequence comes from Mesoplophora pulchra, assembly GCA_034697405.1. Lineage (NCBI taxonomy): Eukaryota > Metazoa > Arthropoda > Arachnida > Sarcoptiformes > Mesoplophoridae > Mesoplophora > Mesoplophora pulchra. Next base: position 3,822 of record JAQIXB010000541.1, on the reverse strand, counting down.
ATTCCTATTATATATACCATAATATATATTACGGTTAATGTACATTATTAAGAAATATTGCATTTGAATTGGACAATAAAGTGGTTATATATGCGTACTATAGTATTATTGTATTATAGCATAATAATAACATATTCAATCGCAAATCTCTCTTATAAAATGTCCATTTACTGTAGTTTATTATAAATCCTATAAAAATGCTAATATTAAATATAATTGCATTTTTTATAAAATAAAATACAAATTTTTATTAAATTATGTATGATAATACTATGATAAAATAATATGTAAAAAATGAGATGTATAATAACACTAATTTTGGATTACTCTTTATTTAAAATATATTCATAGAGAATAACAGAGCAGAAACATATTTCATACATATATTGTTATATAATATATTTTATTACACATATATCATTATATAATACAATATATTATATAAAATGATACCGATAAATTTTTTTTATTTAAATATAATATGAAATATATATATAAATGATAAGTTTAAGTTTAAGCATATATTAAATATATTTTTAGCATGATATATATATACACATGGTAATTATTGAATATAATAATATATATATAAAAATATAGAAAAAAATTATGCATAAATTATATTGCATCACATATTGTTGCGGTTAAACATTAACAATAAAAGCAATTGTTATGCTAAAAAATTAGATAATACCTAAAGCTATGTGTGAGTATTGAAAATTTTCATGCATAAACTAAACTAAACTAAAGTATAACTATAACTATAACATGTATAACATCATAACAGCAAAATGCATTGTATACAATACATAGTATACATGGTATGGTATAATACTATAGAATAGCATCACGATGCAAAAAACATGATAAAAAAGTATGCCGCATTAACATGTGCTTTAATAATAATGAAAAAAATTGTGAACAAAAAAATAAATGCATAAAAATAAAAAAAAAATGAAAAATGTATAATTAAAAAACAATTAAAATGTTAACTAAAATGTGAACATATATAACTTACAAATGCCAACAGTCAGTGTCAGCATCATGTGATGGTGCAGTGAATGAATGATGATTTTGAAACCATTGATTGTTATTATTTCGACTGAATTTTCAATGTGTTTTCAATGAATGGGATTTTCGGGCATTAAATGGCATTTTTAAAAAAAATTCGGAAAAAATAAAGAAAAAAAATTCATATCAAAATAAAGTGTGAATTTTAAAATTTTAAAATTATAATTATAATGAAAAAGGACCATCACCATATCAATAGAATTATTATTATAAATTATTATTTATGAATAATGATAATGAATGAATGTATTATGATAATGAATGAATGAATGCATTATTACGCTATTAATTAATATAAAATATGCTAAAATATGAAAACCCCAATATTATGTATAAAAAAATTTAAATTAAAAAATATTTTATAATTTTATTATAAAAATATGAATAAATAATGCATACCTTTGGACGTGTGCAAAAATGGGTGATATCGATAATGATCTGTCATTTGATACCGATGATGGCATTTGTAAGTATGGTGATGACGGCTGTGGTAATGGTGAAAGGGAATCACTAAAAAGTCTTTTTCGTGAATTAAGATAATTGCTATTTAATAACTGATCCTGATCCTGATCGACATCAGAACATGATTCTTCACTTTTTCGTCGATGTTTTTGTTCCAAAATCACGATCTGTTGTTTCAGATGTTCGATTTCAGAGTCTAATTTTTTGTTTTCATAATGATATGTTTCGCGATCGTGTTTCATTTGTTCCTGCATTAGTTCGACATGTTCCAAAAGTGCTAATTCCGTTTTTCTTTCGCGATCTGTGAATTCTTCGGCTAAAGACACCTTTACCATCGCTAATTCTTCACGACACTTTTCATGGATATCAATATCTTCACAGACATTAGTTTGGCATTCATTATCAACATATATACAATTATCATTAACTAATAACGGATCACTTTCAAGTGTCTGTTCACTTTTATCCTCCATTATGGCACTTAAAGTATTTACACCGATATCTTCATACATATCGACATTGTGACTTTGATTTGGATTTTGTCTCCGCACACATTCAATAGACGAAGACATAGATGAAGATGCTGATAGTGTATCATCGGACCATTCCGTTTGACATTCAAAATCTTTCATCATAACATTGTTAGTAATATTCATGGTGATATTATCGACATGATAATCGACCATTGATGTTAATTTATGATTCACGATATTCGTGTTATTAGTGTTAGTCAATGATGACGTACATATTCGAATCTGTGTTTTGAGCTCTTCAATTTGTGAGGCCATTGATTCAGCATCGACCATCGCTAAATCACGACTCTTTAATGTCGACTGTAATCGTTCACTCAATTGCTTTATGAGAATGTCCCTCTGTTTTAGTATTTCTGTTAATTGCATGACACTCGCAAATTCACTCATGTCACTGTTATCCATACATTTCATGTCATCATTATCTTCATCATCATCAACATCATTGTTACCATTACCATTACCATTATTATCATTATCATCATTATCATCGTCATCGTGATTAACATCATCATTGTGATTATGTTCTTCAGCAGCCTCTTCAATGCTTTTAATGTGATTCATTTCATTGTGATTATGATTATAATTATTATTATTATTATTATTGTTATGTGTAATGTCATTTATAAGACCATTGCCATTCATCATCACCTGATTTGGGTTTATATTTTCATTGACAATTATCCGTTCTGACCCATTATGGTATTGTTGCATATGTGTATTGTGATTTTCCGATGGATCCGAACCTGTTCTTTGCTGATTCTGTTTATTCTTTCGTTTCTTTGGGTTTTTTTGATCATTCTTTTTCTTCAGAAATTCGGCGAACTATATACAGAACATGACCATATATATATTATTATATTCATATATTATGTATAATATACTTATAAATTATTATATTACATAAATATTTTAATTTAATTTATTCGTAAATAAATATATATTCGCATTATATATTATACATATAAAAATATGAAATATATATTTAATTAAAAAACGTATTAAATTTTCAATAAATTTTAATATAAATTAATGTCATAAAAATGTATTTATAAAATTTATATATTTATATATTATATATACATAAATGTTAAAAGTGTACACATATATGTATATATATATATATATAAAATATATATATGAATATATATATGAATATATATAATATGATTGCATAATGTATTGTATATAATTAAAGGCTAAGAAAATGTGGGTCTAAACACAGAAAAATGAATGCAAAAATAAAATGAGAATATTTATAACGCTCATAAAAGTGGAACTTTTCAATGTTTTAACGTTTACATATATACTGATAAATAATGCTAACTTTTCACATACACATTTACATCACTTTTTAGACCGCTCTTATAACGTGAAAAGAGCATCAAAAAATTATATCCCAAAGTATAAGAACTGTTTTACTCTTTAATCGTTTTGTATTAATATATTGAATATGTCCTTAATATATACTCAATCAATAATGTCATTTTAGAGGGTCAAAATGTGAGGTAAAAAGGTACATATGCATATTTTACTAATACATGTACTATTATCTCAGTATATGCATATTTTAATTATTTAAATATAAAACATAATGATAATTTTAATATGACGATGATGATATGAGCATATTTATTATATAAAAAAGTTTATTATCATTAAAAAATTTATTATGATTATTATTGTTATGAATACATAATTTTCAAATTTAAAAAAAATAATCATTAATAATTATAATAAATATTAATAATAATCATAA
>JAQIXB010000540.1:0-16449 GCA_034697405.1 Mesoplophora pulchra | reverse complement strand
CATAAATTCGGGTGTGGCCTATTCTATGACTATAGCATTAGTCATTGCGTTAGGATTATATTCTCATGAACCAAAACATGAAAACGCTATGTCCTATGCTATGTCCTCACCCATTGTATTAAATTCATATTAAATCTAAAGCTTTACTCATCATATATATATTGACACTTTTATCGTTTCATTATTTTGTGTTTTATCACAATGTTCGCGATTGAAATTTTACATTAATGTATTATCAAAATATCATCACAATTTTATCATTACAATTTTATAGATATCAAATATATGTATGTATATAATATATACATATATATGTAATAAAAATATACATCAATGTTTATATATGTGATTTTCTCAAAATTCAAATTTTTAAATACTTTCATATGATTGTGTGAGTATTTTATTTCCATTTTTATGAAATTTTAATTAAATTTAAATTTTCTTTTTCTTTACATTTATGATTAAAAATGTTGAGAATATTTGATACCTGTGGATAGTGTATATAAATAGTATATAAATAGTATTAAGGGAATGGGTGTTGCCACTGATATCGCATTAATAACACGTTTATTTAATGCGGCATTATGCTAATTTCATATTTCGATTGTTTTTAAATCTCAATATGCATGTCCTTTTCAATGGAAATCACTTTTCAATACGCATTTAATACTTTTATTTACATCTTTTAATACACAAAATATCCATTCTCTTTAGAAATGTACTATTTTAGTATGTATTATTATTGCGATTTTAATTCTTTAAAAATATAAAACAAACTTTTGGAATGTGCTTTTAGAGAAATGAAATAAATTATTTATAATTTATAATAATAATATACATGAATAATAAACTATATATGAATGTATAAATGAATATACATTAACAAAATCCTACACATGTATATGTGTATATATTATTTAAAAACATTTTTAATTTATTTTAAAAGAGTTTAATATGTTTAATAATATGTGAAACGGAAGTTCATGTTAATGCTTATGTTAAATTGAATTTCAGTTCATTCTCATGATGGTAGAAAATCGTCAAAATGTTAGTGTTCAGAGAAACTGTTTATTAATTTAACTGAAATATTCTCAAACATTTTAAGATAATTGTATATGATTAGCGTTTGAAAAACACATTCTTTATCTTAATATACATACATTTGTATGTACTTTCACTGTTTAACTGTTGTAACGTAAATTATCATTATTTACAAATAATAATTCATGAAATTAATCATAATCATGATGACATTGAAATTGGGAAATATTTCGGATTTAATATTTTTTGTTTTATTTACTTTTTTATTGAATATAATATTTGTTAAATTTTGTGCTTAAATTTAAAATCGTGATATAATATATCTTTAAACTCTTAAATATAATAATCCGATTATTCCTTTAATAATTTCACCATTTTATGATCTTTTATGAAATGTTCATTTTTATTCGAAATATACTAATATGTTCTAAAAGTTCTTCCTTTAGTTAAATAACACTAAAATTAAATAACATTTTCTATATAATTAGAGGCATTATTTATTTTATATGAAAACATTTTTTAATATCAAAAAATACTTTTTAACAATAATAAGGCTATGAACAAAAGTGATGTGTTTGACTCTGTCCCGAATTGAATTTTTTATTACTCTGAAAATATCAATAAAATTAGAAAAATATAAATTATTTTTGTTAATTAATTGAATATAATTTTATTTTAATAAAATTTATTAAACGGATTTACATGTCAATATGTACACTGCGTCCATTCATATGGTAGACTTTGTACAGGCGCCAGTGCTTTACATGTGTTTTTTGTTTATAATGCTTAACATATGCTTAAGCATTGAATAGCACTGGCGCCTGTACAGAGTCTACCATTTGAATGGACGCAGTGTATATTATTAATTAATATATTGTTTATATGTAAATACAAATGTCAGTTTAGATATGCATTTTTGTTTATGAAATTCATTGCAATTTTAATATTCATATGATTGTTTTTCCAAAAATCAAATCATTTACAATATAAATGCCCTTTAAACGGTTATTATTGTTTCTGAGAATCATTGTAATATGACGATGCATTTTTATCATTCATCCCTTTTATTATGGGATATTAAATAAAAATCGGATGCGAAAAGTTTACTTTACTCTGAATCATTAGTATTATTTATAAATAATTAAATATTTGAAAAATCATTCATAACATAAAATTAAAATTTCCTTTAAATGAAAGTCATTTATTATTTAATGTGAATGTACATTCAGAGAATTATTAATCGCATATCATTAAATGTTTAATTATTTACATATCAAATTTGATTTACAATAAACTGATATAATCAATATATTGTTAATTATTATTAATATAATTATTTACTATAATTATATTTAATATTATAGTTAATTTTAACATATGTTTGTCAAATTATCTAAAATGTTTACAGAATTATTTTTCATTTTATTGAATATGATAGAAAATTTATTACCATTATAATGGAAAATATAAAGCAAAATACACATTTAAAGCATTTTTATAGCATTTGTCTATTGCATTGTAAATGGGCACGTGATTGGCTCTTTCCGCAGGTGCTGTATTTCTTTATTAAAAACGGAATGCGCATTTATCCTTAGGGTTCACTCATCTTTTTAAAGCCCAAAAATAAGAATCTGAAATTAGATTTTTTTAATCATGACTTTGGTTTAAAATCACGATGGTTCATGATCATGTTAAACTGAGAGATCTTTAATTTCAGCATTTGTTAATTGGACATTTCCGTATCATAATTCGATTCATTTATAGCCCAATGATTGGTATATGATTCGTATTTATAAATAATTACCTTTTAATAGATTATTTTAGATAAATTTTTCAGTCATAAAATAAATAATTATGTTTTATTTTTGATTTTTTATCTTTTAATTTTTTAAAATATTTTTAATTAAATATATGTCTGATTTATTTTTAAATATTAAAGAATAATCTTTAATATCTTTTAATGAAAGTATTGAAAGTCAATTTCCATACATTTTAATTAAAAATGAATAATATTGTATTTCTATGCTTTAACTTATAAATGACATTAATTTTAAGTCAATTTTATTACACAAAAATACATTAAAATAAATTTATATTTATTATTTGTTAATTCAAAAATCGTGATTAAATTTATACGAAAATTTGAAATTTGAAAATGTTCAAAATGCTTAAATACATCATCATCTCAAATAACACATTATAATAACAGTGATGATGTTATGATGGGATATGACATAAATGTTCTAAAAATAGCATCACAAAAGATCGTGTCATTACGATGTTTATATCCAAAGATATCTCCGGAAACCATTGTCTATTGAGATGTTCGCTTTTTCCTTATGTTTGAGTATATTGACATTTCACGAATATCCATAATATTGTATATAATATAATCGTAAATGTATTTCGAATGTACATTTGTATTACTAATGTTTAGTAATGTTTAGTAATGTTATATTACTAATGCAGGGATGTTATACATTATACATTATTCAAATGTTTATGTCTCTTTTACGTTTGTAAAAGACATAAAATATGAATTAAATATTTTATATAAATGTGTAACAAACAATTTCTAAAAAATCAGAAACCATTATATAAATATCCTCTAAAAGAGAACGTGACATTTATATTTTTTGGCACTTTCTAATGAATTATTTAGTATTATATAAATGTGATATAAAAGGATAATATGTTTAAATTTTGATGTATTTTTAGGTGTTCATTGAGATCTGAGAAATAAAAGATGACGAACGAAATGATGGGGATATTTTTCGTTTTATTTTTAATAAATTTACCTGTAAAAGTGTTGAGTGTTCAGTCACCGCCGTCGATGGTAAAACAGCCACAGACTGAACAGCTTTTTCAGGTCGCGATTTCTGCCGATGAAATCGATAGGCCCTTTACATTGGAGTGTGAAGCGAAAGGTAATCCTGAACCTGAATATCGATGGATTAAGAACGGCATTGAATATAATTATGTCGCTTATGATAAGCGCATCACTCAACAGCCACGGAGAGGCACATTAACATTTACAAAACCCGATCACGTCGACGAAGGATTATATCAATGCTTTGCTGAGAATAAACACGGTACGAGTGTTTCAAACGCTGTGTTTCTAAGAAAAGCTGAGCTCAATTCATTTCCTGACGAAGAACCAATAGAACTGTATGCAAAAGAGGGAGAGCCTTTCACTTTCGACTGTCATCCTCCCACGGGTTACCCAAAACCTTCCATCTTTTGGATTATCCTTTCCAATTCAGGAGCATTACGGAGTATTAACAGTTCGCGATTGACCGTTGATCCCGAAGGCAAATTACACTTCTCTAATGTCACACGAATGGACATCTTTAATGATGCATCATATGCATGTAGTGCCACATCTATATATAGGACCGAATATAAAGTCGGACGAAGAACTATATTAAGATTGGAACCTTCAGGCAGTTCGGGGCAAACTAGTTACGCTCCTATTAAACAGTACGTCTCACAACCAAATGTTCCTGCTTTAAGAGGCCATAAATTGGAGTTGCACTGTATATTCGGAGGGACACCATTGCCGGATATTGTGTGGAGAAAAAGAGGGGGGTCTTTGGAGGGCAGTCACTTTACTTATACTAATTATGGCAAAACATTAGTGATAAATAAAATTGAATATCACGACGAAGGTATAATATTAATTTTAAAATGAATTTATTTATCATATATTTAAAAATAAATTTTTTAAAGGAACTTATGAATGTACTGCGAGTAATGGCGTCGGAACTCAACAATCATATGCTATGCATGTGACTGTTCAATCAGCGCCTTTTTGGATCAATGCACCGAACAATACGAATGCAGCTGAAGGGGAATTTGTGCGTTTCGAATGCATTGCCTCAGGTACACCCGAACCTAAATTACAATGGTTTGTCAATGGTGTTGCTATTGAAAAAGCTAAGAGTAATCCGCGAAGAAAAGTCGAAGGCAATTTACTGACCATTGATAACCTCTACGAAACTGTAGACACTGCCGTTTACCAATGTAATGCTTCAAATGTGCACGGTTATGCTTTTAAAGACTTTTATTTAAATGTACTTAAATTACCTCCGACAATCCTCGAATCCCCCGAAAAAGTCACAAGAGCTGTGGTCACTTCCACTGTCACAATACGATGTCGTGTGTTTGGAGCTCCTAAACCCGAAATAAAATGGCGCCGCGAAAATTTAGAACTGACCGGAGGTCGCTATAAAATATTGGAAAATGGTGATCTGCAAATTACTAATGTGCTAGTAACAGATCAGGGGGAATATAAGTGTTACGCTATTAATAAATTCGGTGATATCGAAGCATCGGGCGAACTTCAGGTGAAAGGGAAAACAATTATTAAACATCCGCCGGAGAATTTTGAAGTCGCGGCACGGAAAATGGCTGTGTTGAGATGTGTCGCTGATGCTGACCCGAGTCTCGATTATGAAGTAAATTGGCTCTTTAATGATAAAGAAATTGATTTTGACGCTGATCCGCGTCTCGTAAAAGCGGCAGATAATTCTTTAACAATAACCACGACACGTGAACTCGATTCAGGAGTATACACGTGTGTCGCGAGTACAGAGCTCGACAGAGTTGATGCTAATGCCACGCTCATAGTTCAGGACGTTCCAAACCCTCCACAGATTAAGCACGTCGATTGTGAAGTATCATCGGCTCTCATTGAATGGGTTTCGACGGGAGACCGTCGCGCACCCATTCTTAGTTATAATATTCAAATGAACACGAGTTTTTCACCTGACGTTTGGGAAGACGCTTTCGTGAATATTCCATCTCCGGATACTCGCTTTAAAGTGGCCATAAATCCATGGGCAAATTATACCTTTCGTGTGATCGCACGAAATAAGATTGGTCAGAGTGAACCATCAATGCCTTCAGAAAGATGTTCCACAGAAGAGGATGTGCCGTGGAAAAATCCAGAGAATGTCATTGGACGTGGTGATAGTCCTAATGATCTCGTGATTAGATGGACATCGATGCCTCCGATTGAACATAATGCTCCCGATTTCTTTTATAAAGTGTATTGGCGAAGAAACGATGATCCAAACGCAGTTTATCAGAGCCGAGTGATTCGCGATTGGAAAGAGAACAGTCTTTTAATTCCAAATCAACCGACATATAAACCGTACCGAATTAAGGTCGAAGCGCACAACAGACGCGGTCAATCGATAACTCAAGCGACAGAAGTGATCGGATATTCGGGTGAAGATAAACCGCATCCCGTTCCGAATAACTTTAAATTGGAAGAGATTCGTGATGCACGATCTGCTGTATTATCGTGGGATCCCGTATCTTCTGATCCCACAGTGATTAGAGGTGCATTTAGAGGGTACAGGATAAGGACGTGGACGGACGGTGAAGACGATAAACACACGAGAGTTGTGACCATACCTCCAAACACTACCAAAGCATTAGTTCAGGTCTTTAAACCGAACATGAGGAATTTTGCGAATATTTTAGTATATAATGATGCATATGAGGCTGACCCATCAAATGCTATCATATTGAATATGCCTGAAGGTGTACCGGGTCCTGTTGCCTTTTTTGACGGTATTCCAATGGGTTCAAATGCTATTTATCTTTATTGGAGTCCTCCTGAAGAACCTAATGGTCGACTAATTGGTTATAGGATCTTTTATGAGGAGGTTTTTGGGACTCAATTAGGGACTAAAATCGAGCGTCAGCCAATTAACGATCCATTGATCACTGCTGCAAAATTGGGGGGACTAAAGGCAAATACTAAATACCGAATCACTATACACGCATTAACTCAAAAGGGTATGGGTGAACCTTTCTTTATCGAATCATCGACACGTGACATAAGTGACGCATCATATCCCGATTTACCGATGTTCGATTGGAATTACATTAATCGGGATGTCGATGGGAAATCTGATATTCGTGTGACATGGAATCCTAAGTCCAGCACTAGCAAAAAACCCGGAAGTTACTTCTATGTTCAATATAGATTAAAGGGTAAATTATTAAATAATTATAAACTCTTTCTGTGTTTGTTTTGCACTTTAATTGCATTGTTTAACTTACATTTTATATTTTAAAGATATTTTTATCTCAATTATTTATTTAATTTATTATTAACTTCAGTATTAATACATTAGTTAATAGTACTATTTAGCACTAGTAATTATAAGCATATGCAAATGATCATTATTATAATTAACGTTCGAGAAATTAGGCATATTCAAAATATGTCGTGTCCGTGTACCAAATATTCCTAAATGCCCATTTTTAGAATTATGAAATGGCCCCGTATTTTCACTTAATATTTGAGTAATTTTAATATGAACTAAACTGTTAACATACAGAGTGTTTATACTAAAAGAATATTCCATTTTTGTATCAGCATAGTTAAATATTTTTGAAAATGCATTACCCAATACTCAGCTTATTTTTAATTAATTTGACACTCAAATTTCCACGAAATATCCTGAAAAACAAAATCTAATTTTTAAGAATTTTACCTGAAAAATTGCAAATTTTGAATTAAAATTCATAATTATTTAAAATATACATTTTGACACATTTTAAAACACATGTCTAAACGCCGAACGCACCGAATGTGACTAACATCGAACGATAATTATAATATATTTTAATTCATATTTATTTAACATAAAAATCAATTTAAAATATAACTCTACAATTCTCTTTTATAAAATAAAAGTGATATTTATAAAATAAATGATAAATTTTTATATTGTATATGTGTTAATATTTTTAAAATTTTGAAAACTTTTTAGGGACGGAACAATGGCAGAATACGCCAAAAGACGAGAATCAGGATTCGACCTCAGTCTTTGTGCGGGGATTAGATTCAGAATCGATTTATCAGATCCGAGTCGTGGCTGTGGACGCGACTTTTGAGACACCGTCAGAAATAAAAGAAATATCACCATCGGGTATCCATCATCGTGCGTTTTTTAATATTAACATAAACATTTCGCTTTTCTTTTGCATTTTATAATTTGCGCTTTAAATATAACACGAAACAACACATTCTTAATATCTATTAATAGAATTTAAATTTTTTAAAACATATTTTCCTTTTGTAATAGGTTTAGGCCCTGAAAGTACACATCATTTGGCAAATTTTGCACCATGGTTTATAGGGATGATGTGTGCGATCGCATTGATAATAGTTTTGGTGGTTTTAGTGTGCATAGTTAAGCGTAATCGCGGAGGGAAATATTCTGTCCATGAAAAGGAAGCAGCTCAGGGCAGGGAAATCGATTATGAGGATGGGGGATTTAATGAATATAATAAGCCTTTGGGAGGAATTCAGCATCATCGCGGCAGCAGAGCATCATTAACTAGCAGCTTACAACAGGCTGAAAGTGATACCGATTCAATGGCCGATTATGGTGAAGGGGATAGTTCTAAGTTTGGTGAGGACGGGTCATTTATTGGTCAGTATGGTAAAAAAAGAAGAGATGAGCCTCAATCGCCCACAGGAATTGCAACATTTGTATAGTGAACATAATATATAATGATGATTATTATTGAATTATTAACTTTTCAAAGACAAAGTAAACATTCTCTTTGAACTGCCAAATGCCTTATCACATAAGAAAGCGTCCATTATAATAATGGACTATTTTTGAGTTTATAATATTTATCATTTATCAAAAATTCATTCATTATAAATGACTCTATTTAAATGTGATTTAAAAACATTTAAAACTTTTTTAAAAATATATATATATAAAGCCGTTTTTGGATCAACATCATGAACATGACCGACGATATTTCGCATTATAAATGACATTTTATAATTTTTTTTATTGTGATGGTACTGTGAAAATAAATTATAAAAAAGGCATAAAACTAAATTTATTAATAGGTCTATTAATTAATTTTTTATTCATTACAAATTATATATTAAATATTGAATTGAAATGCCTCTATTTACATTCCATCCATTCCTTGAGAATGTTGACAATTTTGTTGCTAATCACATGTTAGTGCAGTAAATTTTATTATTAACATTATTATAAATTATAATTATAAATGTTTACACATTTTTAGGATCTCTAAAATGTAATGCTTTTTCCTGAATAATAAAATAAAAAATCAAATATATATCACATCTAAATAAAGAGGCATATAAATATAATAATTAAGTAAATAGTTATCTGCACACTATCATTTAATATCATCATATTCATTATTAAATAATTATTTTTTTGAAATTATTTTTTTTGTTATTTCACAATAATTTTTATAAAATATCATTATTATATCATTACTATAATTATACGTATCACTAAATTGTAATTAATCATTAGCTCAATATTTATGATTTATTTTAGGTTTTTTTATACGCTCTTTAGTAATGATCAGTAAAGAGTTTCCTTTTTTAATGTAATTTTTATGTTAAATATAATTTAAAATGTTTTACGTTAAAATATATTTATAAAATTGTAATGCTTTAAGATGATGATTGAAAGAATTGCAGCTAAAGAATTATGTTAACATTTTGCGTTAATTCTGTAGAATTATTTAATAATTTAAGTAATTTAAGTAATAAAAGTGTGTTTATGTTTGATATTAATTCGTGTCTTTATTCGATTATACACTTATTTGTCACCATCACATTCTTTAATATTTTAATACGATTTTCTTTATCATAACTATGGATGAACCAAAAAATCGAAAAATAAACTTTCATTTTGATATGAATTTCGTTTATCATTTACATTATAAAACACTAAATGAATAAAATAAAATAATTAAAATGAATAATTATATCGTATGGCAACATTTCATCGAAACTCTATAGCAATGCAATTCCATTAAAAATGTAAATTTTTATTTCATTTATTTACAAATAAAAATTCAAATAAATTAAATTATAAAAATTTCATTATTTACAATTTTGATAATTACATAATTTTTACAGTAATACTTATAAACTATTATTAATAAATTGTTTTTTATAATTTATTTTAGTATTTTATTTAATAAACATGTCTAAGTACTGTAGTATAAGTCTATTATACTATGTTCCAAAATTTGGAAATTTCTCGATTATGGCAATACCTTTTCTTTGCCCGATTTTATTTTAAAAATTTACCTTTTTTTAGCTTTTTTGTCATTTTAAATACTTTTTTGGCCTAAAATTTTGGTAAAAATTTACAGCGCTGACATTGACGATTAATACATTATTGAACTTATGGTTCAGCTTAAAATTGTGCTATTATTTGCGTATAATGCTATAATTGTGTTTTAATTTTGGTCTTATAGGCCAATATTAGTGCAAATACGTCACAATTGGGGATAATTTTTTAACGTTAAATTACTTTATAGTGAACCCATTATTCCAAGAGTAGAATTGTAATTGAATAGGGATATGATTGTGCTTTTTATATAGGGCGCAACGCATGTAAAAAGCATAATCATATCCCTATTCAATTACAATTCTACTCTTGGAATAATGGGTTCACTGTAATTGCATTACTATATAGTTTCGATGATAAGTTACCATAGGATATAAATCATTTGATATTTTATAATTCAATAAAAGTTAAAGAAAACTAAAAAACATTTCAATAATTAATAAACATTTTCCTTTAAATTCTGTTTAATATTTTATTAATAAATAATTATATGTTTTAACAATTTTTAATGTGAAATAAATACATCATTAATTATTGCACATTTAAATATTTATGTACACGTAAATCTGAGATAAATTAAAAATTTGTATATTATATTTATAAATATTGCTATGTTCTAAACAATCGATTTAATTAACATTTTAAAATTTTATTAATTAATATTTCTGAGAATTCATTTGAGTATATTAATGATATAATGATAAATGTATAATTTATAAATTATTTTATTATATTATGAAATGGTTTATAATGTGAGCATATGCCATAAATAAAGATAAACATCAGCGTTTTTTTCTAAATATAAAGCGTACATATGCGTTTACACACATTAAGAGAAAAAACTTAAATTCAAATCTTAGTGCATGCAATTATACCTCAGGGTATAATTGCATCCTAAAAGTAAATAGCTAACATATTCTTATGTTATTCTTATCTTACAATAGAAATAAAAAAGCTATGCCAATATATTGTGGCGTTATTTTCGTTTTATAATCGTGTATAATAAATGATGCATTTAAAATACAAAAATTCAAGAGTTTTATGTTAAATCATTTTATAATTTTATTATTAATTAAATTAATATTTCTAAATATGAATTTTAAAAATTTTAAATTAATTTTTATTATTCATTGTATATTATTTCTTAATTTTGAGTTTGGAATTTTTTAAATGAATTCTTAACCGAAATTTATTTATAAAATTATAAATTAAAATTTATATTAAAACATTTCCTATTATAATATGAATATTTACATAATTTATTATTTGAATATTTTTATAAGTATCATGTTAAATAATTTTTAAACGCATTTAGCTATTCCTTTGGGATATTTCATTAATATTTTGTTAATATCAGCATTGAGATGCTTTTATTAAATGATTCGTTCTTTGATAATATTAATTTTAGTAAAGCATTCATTTTATAATTATTTAAAATACCATGATACTATTATAGCATTAACTTATTATTTAAATATAAAATAACAATTATTTATACAAAATATTAACATAAAAATAAATTAAATTAAATTAAATGCGATGCATTTTAGTTTCAATCCGATTATTATAATAAATATGGCGATGTATATATTGCACACATATACATAATAAAAGATTCAAAGACATTGAAATTTCATGAGAATGCGATCACTTCGACAATGGCTGTGGTAAAAGACTTAGCTTTAGCTAAAGGCTTATTATTGAATGTCGAACATGTGTCAGATTCTCCTTTCGTAAGGTTTTCATCTAACCATAGACCCCAAACTCCGGAACCACTGCCAATAGCAATCATCTTATTATTTCCGCACATAAAAAGCTGTTCCGAATGAGACGCGTTTTCTTTGTTTCGCCCGATCCATTCATAACGGGCCACGTCAGGATATAGTGTGAATAAAAATGTTTCACCGGTACCAAAATAGCTCAGGGATTTCGAAGAATCGAATCGTCGTGTCCATGCCGTTGAACAAAACGCTCCGAAAATCTAAAGAATTATTTTAATATTCATTTTAATAAAATTTCTTTTATAACATACTTCATTATCAATCGTTTTAATTAATAGTATCGTGGGCTCATTATGACCACAGTTAGAATAAAATGTATTCAATGAATTTCCATGCTCATCACTGCAAAACACAACGATCGGCTCCGCAATTATACATCGTTCGGGAATCCATTCCCATAGAATATCAGTCTGAGACCACGACATTATCGCAGATCGAAATCGTCGCGGCGCAATGCGTGTACTAATAACAGCCGTTATTATATCATGACGCTGTGGAAATGATGATAATGAATTCGATTCCGAAATGTATGACTTAATTCTGGACTCAGCTTTGGTCTTTTCACGTGATATTTTACTTTTGGAAATGCGCGTTAAACGCACGGCGGCGTTTATTAAGTGCTGCGGTGATGGTGTATGATCAGTAATATGTTCGCAAAAGTGCATCATCCCTATTAAAGTGACTGATGATTGCGGATGAATTCGATCGTAGAGAAGAGCTAAAGCCAATGCGATTCGGAATAACTAAACACATTTTCAATTTAAATCTATTAAATTCAACACAATAAAAGACTCACAAATTTATCGCCCTCAATTAAGAAACAATCGATTATTCTGATACAATAATGAAACGGCAGAGCCGTGAATATCCATTGAATATATTCAGAAAATGCGGCATCGATCGTCGCATCTCTGAGTTTATCTTTCGTTTGAGAATAGAGATTCAATAAAAGCATAGTATACTTTTAAGAGCATAGTTTACCTCTCGCTTTTGCACCGAAGTTTTTCGGTCGCATAATACCGAATTTATTCGTTAATTTTACTAAAACGAAAGCGTCACGTGATTTGTCACTTTTCGAAGTGCCAATGAAATGCAAATCACGGGAATCGATTAAATTAGTCAGAGACCGATACGCGTCTTCGGCTGACATAAAATGAAGAAAAAGTGCACATAATGGATACAAAAGAGGGGCAAAGGTAATGTCGGGTTTCGATTGTGCCAAAGACCATAACACACGTGACACCTAAAAACTGTTCATTTAAAGTTTTGATAATATAATGATGACACACCTGTTCATGTCCCTTTTTATTGAGATAATAGAATCGTGCAGTTTTAGGATCAACGAATTGTGGTAATTTATGCGTCGGAATTTCATTATCATCGTCCAATCGGCAGTTCTGTCCGCTGATGGATGCTAAATCTTTCCATAGCGTGTCTCTCACTGAGTGTTTCATCGGCCAAAAGAACTTTCTCATCAGTGTCTTAAGACATTTGCGGTCTTTTGATACGATCGCATTTTTTAGTTTATCAGTGTCTGGTAATGTGTCTTTAGCATCGCCGTTTTCAATGTCTTTAAAGTCTTTGAGAAACTCTTCTCTCACCATTGTATTACGCCCCACATTTACATCGATACTGATACTATCGATGGTCAATGTTATTACACGATCGATCATATAACTCTTTTATCATTATCTTTTTCATCATTCAATTATCATATGAAACATACGGAATTCGATTCATTTACACATATCATTTAATCATTTTATTATCATTCGATACTCATAAATATGCTCACATTTTAATCATATGAATTCATTCATTTATTACGATATTATATCATAAATAAAATATTATATAATAATTAAAGACCACACTTTTCGGGGATCCCGAATTAGAAAGAGACTTTTAAACATCAGGAAATTAATGGTTATGCACGAATCACATAAAAAGAGAGCATTTTAGACCCCTCTGTTGTTCCCGATTCTCCCGAATTTTGACATTTTTATTTTAAATCCCGAAAATCCTGAATCTCCCGAATAAATCATGAATTTCCCGATTTTTAAGATTTTTTATAAAATTGTAAATCAAAAATGTTATCAAAAATGTTATTAAATATGAGGGTATAGAAAATTTTAAATAATTATGTACAGAGTGATCCAAACTAAACTATACACGGGGTTCTATGGAAAGCATATATGTATTATTATTAATATTATATTTGTTATTTTTTGCATTAAATTGTTGCTTTAAATTCATTATTTTATTAAAATTTATTATTTAAATGTATTATTTTATAAATGTATTATTTAATTAAAAATAATTTTTTTAAAAAAATTATAATGTACGTATTTAATATGAAAAAACGCGTCAATATATATACAATATTAAAATACTATGGGGGAAAGTAAAGGAAATTTTTAAATTTATATACCGTATTCCCGTGCAAATAGCTGTGTGCCGGAATAAAGTGAATATTGCAAAATACCGGTGACCCCGTGGAATACCGGCATTCGGTGTAAGTGAAGTAATTATTTATATATAATGCCTCACTTTATACCGACACTTTATGCCTGTAGTGACCAAAACTCTATTTTTTGAAAAATCGTCACCCTCAGTATACGGCATTTCCTTTACTTTCCCTTTAGTATTTTTAACAAATATATACTAAGGGTCCCACTTTTGGGAATTAAATTAAATTTTTAAATATATGCTTATGTAAAATATTCCTTAAAAATTTAAAATTTAAAATATAATAAAAAAATATAGTTAATAGTTTAATTTCTATTTATATACATAAATGACAAATTTGTGTTTAGAAGAAAATATTGCAAATTTATGTTAAAAACATACTAAGGGAGTAAAAGAAACTTTTAAACTTTAAGTCCCGAATTTTGTGCATTTATGTTTCGGATTTCCCGCCCGAATTTTAAACTTTTATTCCCGAAAAGTTCGAACCCTAATAACTAAATATAGTTAATGATTTCAAAGGATTTCAAAATACACACATTCTAATAACAGAATCAACTTTTTTAATTTCACATTTTCAGTTTTAATCATCATTCATGATAATGATATAAAAATAAACATTTTAATTCATGACATTAATATAACGACAGTTTTATGTATTTTTATATTATAGATAATTATGGAGATTTTTCCCAAAAATCGATTTAAATGTAAAAAATAAATTTATAATTCACTTTTAAATTCACTTTAAAATAATTCTCATGTTTAAAAGAGAAAAATATTAATATATCTTTATACATATGCATTCTTTACATTTTCAGTTAATCATACAGATCGTAGAGACAGTATATACTTAAATTTATATGTTAATGCTTTAAAAAATGATGTGTCAAATGAATTCTATCACATTCTGTCCCTACAACTTTCATGATTAACAGTAATATTTTATATATGTTTATACCTCAGTTTATTGTATAAACATGCACTATATATAAACATATAATAAATATTTGTATATCATGTATCAATTTTAAAATTTTATGCATAAATTATTTCTCAAAACAATGATTTTCTATTTAATGATAAAATATCGTTTGAAAATCGGTTTCCCTTTAACCGTAATCGAAAGAAATCTCTAACGGTTAAAGGGAAACCGAAAATCGCCCGAAAATCGGTCGGTTATCGCTTTAACTGTAATTTCGGTTAACTGTTTCCATCTTTAATTATAAATATCTATAGATATTGATATTAATTATTAAATATTTTTGCATTTTAACTTATATCTAATATCATGCATATGCTATAAATAGAATGTTAAATAATTATGCAAAATATTGATTGTTAAATCCCATGTCTATAAAGTCATTGTAAAATGAGAATATTTCAAAACTGAAATTGTTTAATGATCGATTATTTTTAAATCTTTTTACATATTAATTATCAAATTAATTATGTCATAAAATAATTATAAATCATGATAATGAATATTTAAGCATTTTAGAAATGAAAGTATTAATTTGAGCCGCGTATGGGTGGTGACACGAGAATGACACCATCGCCACGTACAAAGAGCATGGGGATGTTCCTTTTCGATGTTTTATACACCTCTTCATACGTCTCTTCGTCGATTTCGACTGTGGTCACAGTCTCTTCGACATCCCCGAGAACCATATTCAAATGCTGATCATACGCGTGGAGACGGCCCTTTAATTCTCTCTCATTCCTCATCTTTACGTAAATACGTTCATCTATACTCAGACGGATTAAATCTAAAGGTTCTTCGACCGTCGCAGGGACCGTCTTTAATATCATTATTAAAATTCATTCATTATAAATCATTATAATACCTGATCATTGTCATCTGCCATCATATACCAGAATCAGAGAAATGCGCCCGTAACATGTAAACATGCTTTTAATGTACATATATTACGCGTCCATAAATGTAATTAAAAAATTGTATTTTCATTTAAAATACAAAATAAATATCATAT
>JAQIXB010000539.1:0-16457 GCA_034697405.1 Mesoplophora pulchra | reverse complement strand
TTTTAGACATTTTCAGATTAGACTTTTTCAGATTAGACATTTTCCGATTAGATATTTTAATCTTAGACATTTTCAGAGTACACCATATATACCCATTTACCTTATTTTAAGCCGCAATGTCATAACGCCGATTTAATATAAAACATCATATTTATACAGTAAATTTTCTGAGCTTAGCTCTAATTATAATAATAGTTTTATATAATAATGATATGCGTTAAAATTTTAATATCATATCATTATAAGAAAAATGAATATAAAAATATTAAAAATTTTTGTAATTATTTCGGATTATTTTGGACTTATGTTAAGTCCGAGTTAAGTCACTTAACCCTAATTTCGGAATTCCGAATTAATCCTAATTTTGGTAATAATATAATGCATGAGTTTTATTATTAGCATATTGTTTTTTATTATTATATAATAAAAGTTTTATATTAATATAATAATGAAAATAATATCCGTTAAAATATAAAAATTATATTATTAATTGTTAAGTATGATATGTAACTTTTACTAAAAATTTGTACTAAAATATGCTAAAACAATAGTCCACTGTTATATGATCATATAAATTAATAGATAATTTATTTTAAATTAAAGGCGTATTTTAAAAAATGTAAATTAATTTTTGATTTTAAACAAAAATGAAATATAAAAATATAATGAAATAAAATATTTTGTATAAAATGAAAGTGTATTTATATTATAAAATCACGATTATGATAATCACATGTTTAATCACATTCATATCTTTCTATTTAATTATCGATTCATCACTCAATAAAAAGGACCGAAACATTTACAATCGAATCAATAATATGTTAATATTTATTTTATCGCTTTTGATATATATCGGAACATCGATTGAAAATGTAATTATCACTAAAATGGCATTTTACATAACCATAGGCGTATGTATTTATGTATCGATCGTGTTAATTGAATCATTTACCGGTATTTAATACTAAAATTAATTAAAATGATAATTAATATTTAATTTTTAATTTTAACAGAAAATATCGAAATCGATTTTATATTATTACATATATTTTTCATATTATGTCTGTTTATATTTTTAATATTAATTCATAAATTTTTAAAACAAATTTCCCATTAAAATAATTAAAAACTTTTTTAAAATAAAAAATTAAAATAAAAAACATTTAAAAGTAATTATGAGCATTGAATTTTCTGCTAAATTTTTAACAAAACTTTTGAATACTTTTTTTTCAATAATTTATTTAAATTAAAATAATCATTAAATATATTTATTGAATATAATTATTTATTTATAAATCGAAAACATACATTTGTTAATGACTAAATATATCTCAAAATTATATAAAAATTACATTCATTATATGATTAAATAATTTAGAAAAAATTGTCACATAAAAGAGCATATCCTAAAATTATTTTAAAACATTAATGAATATAAATAAAAATCATGTAAATAATAATCACTTTAATATTATCATATATAAGTATAAACATTGACTAT
Organism: Mesoplophora pulchra; assembly: GCA_034697405.1. Taxonomy (NCBI): domain Eukaryota; kingdom Metazoa; phylum Arthropoda; class Arachnida; order Sarcoptiformes; family Mesoplophoridae; genus Mesoplophora; species Mesoplophora pulchra. The sequence goes on along the minus strand of JAQIXB010000539.1, from coordinate 14,953 downwards.
GAATTTGATTAATCGATCATTACGCAACAATTTTATCATTCATTCAGGACTTAGCATTACTTAATATTAAATGTTATTTTTTCACACATTTAATTTTCATTAATTTCATTTCTAAAATAAAATATATTTTATTAAATTTTAAATGACGGTGATACTATAAAATTCTGTTCATTAATCATATAATTTATAAATATAAAATTTGGCATATATCATAATGATGTAATTATCATATGAAAATGATAATTTAACATTTAACATCGGATCACTTTTTATAAATACGTTCTCACATCGTCACGCATCATGTTTGAGGTAAAAAAATTATGCATTATTTTTTAATATTTATAAATTATATAATATTAATTCACATGTGCTTAAAATTAGTATTCAATTTTCAATATCATTAATAAATTAATTAAATAAATATAAAATTCATTAAAATATATTTAATACATTTGCCACTGTATAATTTCACACTATGCTATAGTCTACAGTGTAGATTCATAACATGCTAAAGAATAAAGCATCATTTGAATTTTACATTACATAATTAGAGACATAAACTTTAAGCAAAATTTTTGACCGAAAAAAGAATATTAAATTACAAAAATCGATAATTTTTTAATATTTAAATATTTAGTACAATATTTGTATATATTTAAAATATTCATATTTAATATAAATATTGATAACGGTTTAGTATAGCGGAGCACGAATTTATTATCGAATTTATTAAAGGTGTAAAGTTTATACACTATGAGGGTTAACAATGGGGTTTCTTATAATGGTCAATGGGGCATACGTATTGTTGTATTTTAAGGGGGTAGGGTTAGTCAGCGCCTCAATATTATTATATATCCAAAATGATAAGAGACTTCAAGTCATGTATTGCAGTATTTTAGATGAAAATATGAAAACAAATAATGTCTAAAAATTAAGAATAAGTTTACTGCTCACTTTATTTACTTCATTTATGTTACAATATAAAATGTTAACATTATTGCTATGGCAACAGCACGACTTAAATACAGAAAGAGTTTCTTATCATTTTGGATACTCAATACAATGTAATACTTATAATTTACGGTCAAATTTTTAAAAACTCTTTTTAGACAATAAAAAGACAAAACGAATGCCAAAAAAATAAATAAACGTGAATTTTTACTTTTTTACTCATACAATCTTAATATTTCATAAGATAAAAATAAGCATTTTACAAAAACTTTATGTCTCTAATCATATATTATATATATTGTAATATCAATATTTTATAATTGTTTAAATGTCCCGTGAAAATGAATGCAAAAGTATTCTTTTTAATACTGTTAATTGCATTTTTTATTTCGATTTAAAATAAGAATGCATCCCTTTAAATTCACATTCACTATGCATGTCCCAAAAAAGTTCATATTTAAATGAAGAAATCACTACACAATCATAACGATGCAAATGTCTAATCATTGCAAATATTTTGGATCCTCTGACATTTGTGCACATATGTGTGCATTATATAATTGACATCTCTCATTTTCTGTCTCAATATATTTTGACTCAAAAAATCTAATGATCACAAAAATATTATATTAAATTCGATAAAAGAATTATAAACATAATGTGCGCGTTATAATGGAGTGAAATAAAAAGAAATAAAAATCAAAGATTTAATAAAATAAATATTCATTTTTATGAATGAAATAATAATGAAATATGATTTTTTAATTCAAAGATTGGCTTTGAATTTATCAATAAAATTCATTTCATGATTAGATTTTAACATATCACTTAACTCAGTAATTAATTTCAGAATATGATCATTTCTTTTAACGCTATCATTTGAAAAAGAATTATTCAAAAATACGGTTAAAGCGTTTTGAATAATATCGGAACATAAAAATGACTCTTTTTGTATGTCTTTAGCTAAAGTACGAATGTCACATTTTAATTCTATATCATTATGTAATTTATTTATTAAGCATTTTGCAACCGTTATATAACTTTTAACATAATGCTCAATCTGAAGACATAAAACGCGTTTAATTTCATTGCGAATATTATAACTTTTAATTTGAGCATCAAAAAAGTATTGATCCATTTCATTAGCATCATATATAAATTCACGTGATAATAGGATTTTGAGACACTCAAATTTGGAATAATTTCCGTTAACATATATATAAAGTGATAAATCAATTAACAATTGCATTGTATGATTAGCGTATTGTTGCAATTGAATTATATTTAAGGGATCGCCCGCATCAAAACAGATCATTGAACCATCGTCTGAAAGTGTTACTAAATTACTATGGACATTAAATGACTTTATGATGGAGTTATTTAGTGAATCATTAGGATCTATTGAATGACTTAGATTTTCGAATGGGATTAACTCACTCAATGCCATCACATCATTTAATACATCATTAAATGCAATTTTAATAATTCCTTTTTCAATGTCATCATTTCTTAAGACGTTTGATAATATCGATAATGATGAGAGTGTAAATGGGGAAATGATTAAATTTGACTGTTGACGATTGATGATGAATTTGGAAAGAGCTGTGATAAACTTTAATTCATGTTCAGAGTGACTGTTCATGGAATCGCATTTAGAATCGAGCGTATGATTTAATCGAAAGTCATTTTTCATGCATAATTCCCTGACACTGATCGGTTCACAGAACCGTATGTATACAGAGCCATAATCCTGAGCTAAAATGGATTTTGCACCGCTGATTAAGTGCTTTGTCGTTTCGGACGGTTTTTTACCGCCGTCACAATCGAAGGGCCATAATTCTTTAGCGTAAAGACGCTCCTCTAATGTCTTATCATATGATACCATAATTGGAATTATTATTAAATCAGGAATTTGTGCGCTGAAAAATAATTCTAAAGCCACGGTTAAAAGACCAATTCGCGGATACAATGATTTTCCCGATCGTGAACGTGTTCCCTCAATAAAGAACTCCATAGGTCTTTCTCCTCCTTTTAGCTGAGTCTGTACATACGCTCGAAACACGTGCCAATATAAGTTATCATTATTATCATTTTTAAATGATCTTCGGATGAAAAAAGCACCGCACATTCTTAAGAGTGTCGCGATCTGATTCAATGCTAAAAAGTCGATTCCGGCGGCTATGGCCGGAAGCGGCAGTTTATAATGAAAACATATATACGAAAAAAGAAGAAAATCGGCATAACTCCGATGTGTCGGAACATACAAAATCGGCGCGTGTTTTGAAAGCCCATTAATTGTATCGTGAATGTTTCCATCGCATGCGATCGATGCATAAATCGATGATTTATTAATATGAATATAATTATTGACATAAACATGCTGATAAATCGATTTCATCACTTTCGTTATGAAATATCCCACGAAACGAATCGCAGACAATGACCATGAATGACTCATTTCGTTTAATATACGATCGATTCGCGGCCGAAGATTCGGCGATGTCCGTAATAATGTCTGTTAATTAATGTGATAATTAAATAAATAAATATGCTGTGAATACATTAAAATTATGCTCTAAAATTAAATACTTTCAAAAGTATCATCATATAACATAATAATACCTCAAAATACGGCTCATTATATACATCGTCTCTGATCTGTTCATACGTCCGATTTTTCGAATATTTAAATGATTGACATTTCCAATCATGAAACGTGAGCCATAATATGTCACTCGAAACACGCCGCGGCACTAATATATCACTCCATTCATTCGTTACGTTCATTTTAATAAAATTTTTAATAAAATTTTTTAATTAAATATTTAATTAAAATACAAAATGTATTTAGAACCGGCGTTTGTGTGTTAATGTGATGTTTGTCATTAAAAATTACTATGAATAGAGATGTGCGCATGAATTTTTCATTCTAAAAGTGAACTAAACTTTAGTTACATTTTAGTTTATTTTTATATCGGATATAACGGTATAATGAATGAATGAATCACATTTACATGAATGTGATGCATAAAAACCAATGTTTAATCACAATTATATTTTGTAATTACATTAATCATTTATTTTTAAAATATCATATGTAAAATAATAAAATAATTTAAAAATAATATTTATGTAAAAATTAAGAATAAAATTTAATTTTAAAATAATTTTTTAAAATAATTGTATCGTGAAATATGATTTGATATTTATTTATTTCTGTGTTTAGAAATTATCTCATTTTATATCAAATGTTTCATCGTCAATGACAACACCATTATCAAAAGAATCGGATTAAATTACTTTTGTATTTCATGATTCACCATTAAATATTTTCGAAAATATTTTTAAAAATTATTAAAAATTAAATTTCATTTTAAAATAATATTATAAAATTATAGTAAAATTATTTGAAAATTTATTTCGTTTTTTATGAAAAAGAATTTCAGAATAAAATAAATAAAATAATTTTTAAGAATAAATTTGAAATTTAATTTCACATAAAAAATCGTGAAAAAGCAATTTACGGACGTAATTATTAAACATTCCATTTTAAGAGTGTTCTATTGATGTGTGCATTATACATGTATGTATGTAACGCACTGATGATGATATGATTGTAATTATGGTGGAGATTTGTGGCGATTCAATTCAAAGGTTAACATTCAATTAAACGACACATTAATTATCTTTTTATTTTAATATTTTTATTTAAATTTTGAATTTAATAATTATAATATAAATATAAACATATTTCGTGCGTTTAAATAAATTGAGACGATTGTCTTTTCATAAATTGTTTTATGATATTCATTAATATGTCAGTGATATGTAATTATTGATAAAAATTATTGATAAATGCGTGAGTTTTTTCCTTTATATGTAATTATTCTCATATTTAATTGTATTTTTATAAAAATTATTTAATATCATAAAATTAACAGATTTAAATGATACTAAAATTAACGTTTATTATATATTAATTTAAAATGACAAAAACGCCATTAAAATGTTTATCATTAAATAATTAAAAATAACATTAAAATGAAAATGTATAAATATTTAATTATAAATTTAAACATTTATAATTCTCTTTTTTAGTGGAATCATCTGTTAATATTTGAATAAAATCGGAGCGAAAAAATACGTGCAAAAAATGGGTGCGTTTTTAGATAAACCGAAAACGGATAAACATACAGAGTCCGGCACAGGCAATGGTCTCCGGTACGGGGTGAGCACAATGCAGGGATGGCGTATTGAGATGGAAGACGCTCATTGTGCCATCGTCGGTTTACCACAATTAAGTGATTGGAGTTTCTTCGCCGGTAATAGATCATTATGTTCCATAATAAAGTATATAATGAATTTGTTAATGTGTTTAGTGTTCGATGGTCACGCGGGTGCACGTATATCAGCACATTGTGCCGAAAATTTATTAAAAACGATAATTCAATCGGATCCCTTTGGACAGTATTCAATTGATAATACAGTGTCACCCGAACAAATTGAAAGGGTGAAAATGGGCATTCGCGACGGTTTTCTGAAATTAGACGAGAAAATGAAGAAATTACCTGAGGTGGTGTCGGGTGAAGACAAAAGCGGATCCACCGCTGTTTGTGCTTTAATTTCACAGTCACATTTCTATTTTGCAAATTGTGGGGACAGTCGTGCTGTGCTCTCCCGAAATGGCAGATCCGTATTCACGACTCTCGACCATAAACCAATTAATCCTCAGGAAAAAGAACGCATTCAAAAGGCGGGCGGCAGTGTCATGATTCAACGTGTAAATGGTTCTTTAGCCGTTTCCAGAGCTTTGGGAGACTATGAGTACAAACAGGTCAGAGGTCATTTATATTCGTTTGTTTTGTGCCATCAATTATTTGAAATGAAATTAAAGATATGTGAATGTTTAGGTCGAAGGGCGTGGGCCGTGCGAACAATTGGTTTCTCCCGAACCCGAAATCACCGTTCAGGCCCGTGACGAAAACGACGAATTCCTCGTTTTGGCGTGTGACGGTATTTGGGACGTTATGACTAATGATGAACTCTGTGACTATGTCCGTCATCAGTTAACGATTCATCACCGATTAGAAAGTGTTTGTTCTTCCATTATAGACACGTGTCTACACAAAGTACGCTTTAACCTAACCTAACCTAACCTAACCTAACCTTAAATATTCTAAATTTACGTGAATATTCTTTTATATTAAAGGGCAGTAAAGATAACATGAGTGTGGTGCTCGTAACTCTGCCGGGCGCTCCTCATGTATCTGAAGATGCACAACAAAAAGATAAAGAGCTCAATAGTTTAATTGAAAAGAAAGTACAGGGTATGTATTGAAAACATAAAATTTGTTTTTTTAATTTTGATTTTTTACAGAAATCATTGAGAAAAATGATGATTTAACATTATCGGGCGTCGTTCAGGCGCTAATGTACGAAGAAATAGAGAATTTACCTCCGGGCGGAGGTTTAGATTCAAAGTATGTTCACATTATATATTTAATAATTCAGTATCAATTTAACATTTTTAATTTTTAATGCAATATTAATGAGATATGTTTATCGCATTTACCATATTCTATTTTAATTTATTAATTGTATGGATGGGGGTGCATTATAATTTCAGTATGAAAATGTTTTATTATTACAGAGATAGTATTTAATTAGTTTTTTGTATTTCAATTTAGACATTAAAAATGCGTTTTATATGTAAAGTTTAAGTTAATTTTGTATCAATGAATTATGAGCATGTGTGAGAATAGAAAGTGTTAAAATGCAATATTAATATGTATTAAGGATATTCTATGCATTTAATTTTCAAAAAATACTTCATATTAAAACATAATCGTATCAAAATGATTGTTTTTAATTACCGTAAATCGCGAGTATAAGCCGCGGATTATACAAAAAAAAACATACTTTTTTTTAGTCATTCGTGTTATACACGAATCGTATATATGAGTTTTTTACATAAATTTTAAAATATGCGCATTCATATTATACATATACAGTATGTATGATTATTATTTAAGTTTAGTGCGCAGAATAATGCGCATATGTACCTGTGTACATATGTACATATTCGCCTTAATTTGCGCAATGAACTTCAATGATAATCATACATAGGGTATATGATTCATATAATAATTGTCATTAATTATAAGCACTTTTTTAACATCATATTATACTCAAATCGTATTATACATGTATCATTTTACATAAAAATGAATAAAACTCACATTTCGTATTATACACGAATCGGGTTATTCTCGCGATTTTACGGTAACTGATATTATTGCGATATAATTTTCTTATACATTCAGATTCTGTTCATTTTAAAACTTTCGATAAATAAATATTTATATTAATGTTTTGTGAAATATTTTTAAATAATTATAGGGATAAATTAATTAATAGAATTAAATGAATGTTTTTAAAAAAATTTTAAATTTTAAATTTTTATTTTAATTTTCAGGCGATGGTTAATTGAAGAAACATTTAACAAATTAAATCCCAATAAAACCGACACAAATAACATAGAGAATGATGATCACAATGGCGGTCACCATAATTGTTCATAAAATAGTTTAGCACTTTACAGATGCCAAAACTCAGTCCCTTTTGCATATGATTAAAAATTGTAAATCCTTAAAAATGATTTTTATTATAATTATATCTTTATTCGTATTATAAATCGATCGCTTTATTATTATTATTCTTTTTACATTACATTTCTATGCATATATATTTAGTAATTTTTCAGTTAAATTATATGCATGCACTTTCCTCTTAATATTACGGATTTTTTTGTTAAATGCTTTTTATTAACATTTATATAATATATCTTTTGTCATATAATGTTTTAAAAATTGTGAAATGAAATTGCAAAATGTATTTTTGTAGATTTAAAGTAAAACAATAACTATAGAATTTCAACGTTTTTTAAAAAAATTATATGAACATATATATATACACTATAAATATATTAAATTCTATTCATATGTTCTTTATTAAGAAATTTTCCTTTTCTTTAAACGTTATATATACATATTATAATTTACGAAAAAATAACTAAATTAATACTAAAAAATTTATATAAAACTATTGTTTCGTCTGTCATTTTTCATTCGTAATTAATGATAGACATTGCCATGAGCGGAATTTTAAAAATTAATATCTATTATAATATATACATTAATATATAAAAAATTTTTAAATACGAATTTAATCCGCAATTAATCACTTTAGAACTTAGTCATTCAATTTTTTAATTAATCATTTTCTATTATTAAATTGTATCATTAAAAAAGAAAAAAACACATTTTATTTAAATGATAAATACTTTAATGTGTATTTTAAAGAAAACGTTTAATTATATATATATTGCCATATATATAATATGTACCGCATCATTAAAATGTAAGAAATGTTTAATAATAATAATAATAATAATTCTATTTTCACAAAATAACCGATAAATCTATTTTATAATACCATTAAATTAAATTATATAATTAAAACGGAGACATTTAAATAATTTAATAATGAATATGATGAAAAAATGTAATAATAAAGGTTTTACATTTTCATAAATAATCATAAATAAATCAAAGTAAAGTAAAGGTAAACTTTTTAAGAGTAAAATTAACTAAAATATAAGATAAATATGAGTTAAAATCTTTAATATATAATTGGTACTAAAATTGGCTCATATATTACTTTAGAAATAAATTGAAATAATTTTTGCATAATTATATCATCAATTATTTGATGATAATATATGAATGTAAAATATTAGGCACAATAATTTAGTCGTAAGATTATGAGCCTTTAAAAATATATATATCAATATATATATATATAAAAAAGTATTGAGTCAAATTCTAGATTTAGCTGAAGGAAAAACACTTTTAAAAAATGATTTAATGATTGTAAAATTTGACAAATATCGTTGACATTGACTAGTATTGGAGTGAACTTTAAAGATCACTTTCGCCATATAATGCCGTTGAAAAAGACATATAATCCAATGCTCCATGCACTGCACCATGACCCTTAAACGGGGTCATTCTCAATATACAATATTCGGCCTGATCTGGTGGCAGCTCACGTCTCAATTCATCAGCAGTTATATATGGCTATAAATATATGAAATAATGTAAAATACGGAATAATCATGTATGAGTGTATACCTTATCTCCTGCCAATATACGGAAAGAATCAATTATTTGTTCGGCAGTATCAGTGTCTGTACTTTCCCGTGTCATAAAATCGAGAAAAGCATCAAAAGACACATAATTAGTGTTATTTGGATCCACAATATTCATGATTCTTCTAAAATCGGAATCTCCCTGTTTATCGTTACGTATACTATATCCGAGACTTACTAAACACGACTTTAATTCGTCGGGATTCAAACGTCCCGTACGGTTCTTATCGAAATGATTAAAAGACATTCGGAAGTCATTGAGTTGTTCGGTGGTGATTCCTTTTGAATCTCGTGTTAGGATCTGATTTTCGACTTCATTTATATTCCTATGTATTGACGTAAGTAACTGTTCCCATCCCACACGAAGAGTCTAAAATAATCATATTATCCATATATTGCTTTTTCAAAATACAATACGAACCTCCATTGTATAATGCGTGTATCTATTCTCAAAGATCATGCCCTCCTGTACTTCCTGATGGATCTTTTCCAATTCATCCATATGAGGCTTATATTGAATTACTCCCGATTCGTATTGTCTCAGTTTTTGGAGCTGATCCTCGAGTGTTCCCTGCATACCCATCCCTATTGATGCGACTGAATCCATATTCCTTTCGATCCATGGGCCCACGATATTAGCCTTTTCTGCGAATTTACGTCTCAATCCCTCATTTCGTTGTTGTCTCATATGCTCAGCCTGTAATACGTGATCACGTTTTGGCACTAATTGTTTGACATCAGCCCATTTTGAGATAATCTCATTCCCGGTAAGTGTCGTGTAAGGATTTTCAATTCCTCCGGGAATATGGTACTGTGTGGCCATAGATTGCACCTCTTGAGACAGACTTATTATTGATCGATGTTCTTTATCAGCCTCTCCAAGTGTCTGCTTAAATTGTTCGTGCGCCTCAACTAATCCCTGAATTTCTTCTACGGTATGGACAATAAACATATCGACTAAGTCTTCACGTGCACCGTCCAACCAATTGTTGAAAGGGGCAGCCCTTTTGGCAAACTCAAGATGGAGCTGATCGATCTTTTCCAATACTCTTTCAGCCTCTTCGAGTGCGTCTCTTCTTTTTTGTGTCAAAGATCCAAAGCGATCCCATTGATCACAAATCCTTTGGCATCGTGCATTTACAGAGGCAGAATCATGATAATTTAAAGCGTTTAGTTCCTGAGCGATCGCAGCGATTTGTTCGACTCTGTCCTGATGTGCTGCTAAATCACTCTCAAATGCCTCATGTTTCTTTTTCAATGCTTTTACTTCATTCAAACGGCAGTTACGGAAATCCTGACTCTGGAGCATGGTCTCTTTTCCCTGAGTCCAATCCTCATGAGCATCTGCTTTGTGTTTGAATTTCTGCGCCAAATGATCCAATCGTTCCAAACGCATCATTTCTGACAATAGCCATTCCTCAAATCCCCTTTCTGCGTGTTCCAAACCTTTCCACGCATTTGCAATGTCAGAGACTAATTTACCTTCAGTTGGAATATATGCGGGTCTATTGCTGAGTCTCAATTTCGTTTGTAATGTATTGAAATTCGTTTCGAGTTTAGCCTTTTGTTCGACACGCGGAGGTTTATGAACTCTGCGGTACTGTCGAAAGTCTTCTAATTTCTTCTGAACGGATGAGAGTTTATTATCAGTCGTCCTATTCTCTAACCATGGCGTTGTTCTTCGGATCCATTCGAGCAAATCACTCGCTAATCGCTCATACTCTTCCATAAGACGTTCATTATCCTGATTTACTTTTAAAACTTTACATATTCTGTTTGCTGCTGTCTCAGCCTAAAAATGTTCATTTTTTAAAATTTTAAAATATTCAATGTCAATAGCGTCGCATAATGTCAGTAAATATTAGTATAGTTATTATGACATACCTGTTGTGCGCCTGAAAATGTGTGATAATAGGAAGACACATATGTCATAATTGCGCGTTCATCGGGCATCGCACTCATGTTAATATCTAATCAATTAATTTATGATCAATTAATACATATCAAACACATGCATCTATCATATTATCATATTAATATATTAATATATATGTTATGTGTTTCAAATCATTCTTTAATTCAATCGATTAAAAAATAGTTATTATAATTTATGCTATTATTTTACGGTTCAAAATTGTGTTCAAATGGCATATTCATCAATCATTTGCATGGCGGTTAATTTACTTTCAGTTAATACTCAATACATATAACACTCTGAGCTAAAATATTCGCACTATTACCTGATGTGCACCCTGAAATGCGTGATAAAAGCATGATACGTACGTCATTACCGCTCTTTCATCGGGTTTTATCATATTCACCATTTCTGTGTCGAAATAAACATTAATTTCCAATTCTTTTGAGAAAATCTAATACTAAACTAATATCATAAAATTAACTTAATTTTTTTCTTTTTTAATGCATTTTCTTTATCGTTTTATTTGCCTCTCGATTCTTTATTCATGGGAAATTATTAATGTATTTTCTAATATTAGCACATCATAATTTATATTACATTAACTTATAATATATAACTTATAATATATAACTCATAATATATAATTTTATAACTAAATTTATGAATCGTTTATATTAAATTATAGAGAACATGTTTATTATGCATCATTTTAAAATCCTTTTCAAATTCGAATGATAATATATATATGTATTTTTAGATAAAAAATTCAAGAATTAAATGCACGAACGAATGCATTAATTGAATGACTAAAACATGAGATGGTACGTACCTTCAGCATCTAACATTCGTGGTATGTTCAAATGCTTCTCTGCGATATCAAACGCGAGATTCAAATTTTCGAGAGGATTTTCCTATCGTTTTTTAAAACAATTTTCATTATCAAATGTATAAAATGCATTATTATTAATTAAATAATTTGCATTTATATGTAATAACGTACTTTTGAGAGTCGCGCATAATCGAGTAAATCAGGACGATGCCTATGAATGAGAGCGCAAAATGCGAGGCCGTCCTTCCAACTGAGGTGGAAATTTTGAACATTTACATTTTTATATGGTGCCGTTTTTCTTTGACACCATAGTAATAATCCCTCTTTGGCTGTCATTTCTGCATTTAAAAATTATTTTATTAAAAATATTTTATCAATTAATAGAAACAAATTTATATATTAAAATTTAAGTTAACTAAGATTTAATATAACTAATAATATATATTACTAAATTGTAAACTATTAATTATTGTTATTAATTACTTAAACAGTACCTTCAACAGAAATATCCTGAATTGCAAATCTCAATATAATTGTCCATATCAATCCGAGAGTCATTTTGCTATTACCATCGACTATCTCTTCAGCCCCAATAGACACTAATTTCACACCTTTACTCGCAATAAAATCTAATGCTTTATTAACATTCGCTATTTTGTGAAATCGCATTTTGCCTCTGTCGGGTTTTGGTAATGTTTCACCCGAAATTACTTCCAATAAAAGCATCAGTTTTAAACCGTTTCTAAAATCCTCTTCAATATTATCTATTTGTGTTTCGGCCTTTCGAAGATGTGAATTACACCATGCAGTGAATGTCTATACATAAACATCATGTAATAATTAATGTCATAAAAAATTACATACTAATATATTATGTAATATTTAATATTAATAAATTCTGATTTTAAAAATTTATTTTTTAAAAATGTGAATAAATATATTTAAATTCTTAAAAATGAAAATGCAATGATTGTTTGAAATTTGTTTACAAAATTTATTTACACGATTAACATGAGTATATTTTGAAAGTGTATCACAATGCAAAAAAAAAATAAAGTAAAAGAGTAATGTTTAACGTGCCATTTTTGGAGCATGTAAATTGAAACCCGACATTGGCACGCACACGAATACATTCATACACTTAAATATATATATATATTTTTATTGTGCATCATCAATGGCTAAATATCTTTAATTTAAACTCTGCTGAAACTGCAAACATTGAAAGGTCTAATAGGGTCTGATATGTTAAATATGACTGTCAACATATGTACGCTTTTATGTGATATCAAATAATTTATGAAAAAAGTGCTTAAATTTTTAAAAATTGAATTGAATTTCAGTGAAATGTTTATATATTTTCATATTATTATAGAAAATGCTTTTAAAAAGGAAATGCCAATTTTATAACATTTAAAATATTTTATTTTGTTTCATACATAAATAACTGTTTTCATTGTATTTTTATAGGCCATAAAAGGAATTCGTTCTGATTATTGCCCCAACAATTTATTATAACATTTTTGTGTTATTAATATTTTAATTAATGTTTATTATTAACAGAATTTATTATGTCATTATGTTAGTAATTATCCTTTGAAAGTATAGTATCAAAGAAGAGGCGTCAATAAAATCTCATTTTACCCCATTTATTGCATATTAATGTATATCATTGTTTTTTATATTTATATCACATATTAATTTACAGCGATTTAATTTCATAAAAAATCAAATTTTCATTGAAAATCACAATTTTTAGTCTCAAAATTCAAATTAATAATAATCTAAATATTTATAAAAATATCACATTATCATTTCCAAAACAAAGCATACATATAAAGAGATAATACAAAAGTTTAATAAATACGCCCTTAAAATATTCATAAAAATTTAGTATAAAAATGTCCATCAAAAAATTTATCGTTAAAATTAGTTTTAAATTTTAAATATTATTTTATGCAAAAATTTAAAATTAACATAATGAGGTTAATGACATATGTAGAAAAATGTGCGAAAATTACACTAAAATTTAGGAAATATTTTCAATAATAATCATTTTTGAAAATGTATTGTTTAAAATATTACACATTTTGTAATTTTATTTTTATTTATTTAATTTATAAATATACTTTATTTACTCTTAGCAATCATTTTGAGAAAATATAAGTAAATTATTAATAAATATAAAGCAATTGAAGTGTGATATAATAATTAATGTCAAATAAATTGCAATAAAAACATTGATAAATATATCTCAACATAATCATTATGTTTAAGAATTATATTAAAAAATCATTTTTTTGACATTAAATGATTCATATTTATATTATGCATTAATCTCAATGATAATTAAATGGCACTTTAAATGTATGCTCTTTTCTGGAATTAGATATTTAATGTATAAATAAATATAATAAAAATCAAAATTAAAGTTTACATATGCATTAACATTAATTCATTATTTAATAATTTTATTTAATGCTTTTACTATTTTTATAATAAAAATAAACATCAAAAATATTAATTACAATTATTTTAACATTAATTATAACATAAATTAACGATGATAATTGATTATCTCAAAACATATGTATCGTATTTCAGTGTGATATTAATTTATATGTGAAAATGAATAATATATATAATAAATATAAAACGATGAAAATAATTAAATTTAAGAATTGACATGAATGGTAAAAGTGTGAGGATATGTTAAGATAGGGTTAGGTTAGTGTTAGAGATGGGGTGAAGGGTTAGATTAATAAATTAGTGTTTGATAGGATGGGATGGAATAGGTTAGGTTCTGTGATGGTGATGGTAGTATAGGATAGGATCAGTTCGGTTCTTTGAGGAGAGGATAGGATAGGATAGGTTCGGTGAGGATAGGATAGGTTAGGTTAGGTTCGGTGAGGATAGGATAGGATAGGATAGGTTAGGTTCGGTGAGGATAGGATAGGATAGGTTCGGTGAGGATAGGATAGGATAGGTTCGGTACCTTTCTCTGTTGCTTTTCCCACGCGGGGTCCAAAAGTCCTTCCCTTTCCCA
>JAQIXB010000538.1:0-16468 GCA_034697405.1 Mesoplophora pulchra | reverse complement strand
ATATATTCACTTTTTATTTATAAAATGATTAACGATTATCCTAACGATGGATTCGGTATTTTTAGAAATTATTTTTAATTAATAATTAACTAAATCCAAAACAAAACAATTATTACATTAATAATTTTTAATATAATAATAGAATAATAATAAATGTATGTATATTCAGCAAAAAATTTATCATTAATCTTTTTAAATATTAAATATTCATTAATTTACCACAGCAATAAAATCATTGATAATTCTGTACAAATAATATAATATAATATTATATTTATAATATATTTATATATATATTTATCTTTTGTATTAATTTACAGATGAATTTTAATTTCTAATAATTAATTAATTAACTAAATGTTTGTATCAAATATCGAATAATATCATCATAATGTTTTTTATGTGTACATTAATGTGTATTTTATTCGAATGACATTTTTACGAACGATGTTATGATGTATTATATGTTATTGATAATGCTATATTTACATCGTCATTTAATGTTATGGTCACATAATAAAATATATATGTTAAAAGTGTAAAGTAAACAAAAATGGAGTCATTCGGTATTTAAAAAATGATCATTTAAAATCCATTTAATGATGATATATTATTTTTGTTTACATCATTTTTCTTAATTATTATTTATCATTATAATTCACATCATAATAATTTTTATCATTCATAACGTTTAATAAAACATATTTTCATTATTATCATATTTAACAATTAATAGTGACATAATAAGTGAATTGAGAGACATATAAATGTTAATTTATATTAAAATAATGGAATTATATAATGATATTAAAGTTGTATCATCGTAATAATAAATGCGCCGTCATTTTTACGTGATTTAAGTGTGATTTCAATTGACAATGATCATGATCATGATCATGACCGATAATGATTCATGATAATGGTATTATCTCTTTTTTTAAAAAATATATTTAATAATAACTAAAATTACAACAATGGTTACTTTTCATTATGTAATAGTATATTATTTAATAACAATCACTTTTTGCGATTATTTTGCATATGCTTTGTACAGCAATGGTGATCGTATCGTTTCCTTTTCCTGTTCCATCAGAAAATGCAAATCTCTGATACTGACACGTTTTACGCGTTTTATCTGTAAATATATCATATATTTTAATATATAAATATATATCAATATACATATTTATCATAAATATATTTTCATATTATTAATTTTAATATAACATTTTATCACATGCTATAGATTGATACTTTAGAACTGAGTTAAAATGCTATTATCATATAAAATATAAATTAAAAATGTCATAATAAATTAATGCATTTTTAAATTTATAATGAAATTAACATATTAATATATTTCATATTCATAATTATATCATTTCTATGCATAGAATTATTTAAATAAATCAATAGTAATCATATGTATAACTTAATTCATTTGAATATTTAACATATAAATAAACATAAAATATAAAATTTGCATATACATATGTATGTTACCGTAAAACGAAACATAATTCACCATAGGCTTTTATGAAATTATACAGTAATAAATATTAACTAAAAATACATTTAAAATTTAAGCATTACATAATGGAACTAAAAGAGTTTATAAAAAGAACAAATTTCTCATATGAAATAAAAGGCTCTTATGTCAGTATTTACGGTAAATATATAATATGAGAGATGAATTTACGGGTTTTGATGCTGAACCGAAGAGATTAGACGATGTATTAAAAGAGTGATTTAAATTCGATGATGATAATCCTATAGAGTTATTTGAGTTAACGATGGAATTGGACGTCGTCTTTTGGCGTTTCCACGGCATGCCTATGGCCTGAAGAGCCGTTTCATTCGCCTCTTTTTGCCTTAACTCTTCCATTTCCTGTCTCTGCAGTTCTTTAGCCTTTTGTTTTAACCTCAGTTGTTCCGGATCTTCAGCTTTCGATCGGCTCTAAATTAACATTCAGTTATTTATTTAGAAAATGTTTCATTTACTAATTAATAGTATACCTTTGCTGCTCTCATAAGCACTTCCCTTTCCTGTTCCTCATGTTTCCTTTTTTCTAAACGATCCAATTCCTGAAGAAATTGAATCTGTGCTTTCACGTCCTGAATTACTTCATACCGTGGATCATTCTAATTCATTATATACAAAGTAATAGCACATTTAAGTACACGTGTACTATACATAACACAAATAGTATATAATATACTTTAAGCTGTTCCTGGCGATGTTCGGCGATAATTCCCAATTTTTCCACTAAAGTTTTTAACCGTTCCTGAACCGCATGAGACACTAATGACACCACTTCCGCGGTCACATCCTCTAAACCAACTTTGTTAACTAAAAAAGTTTATAGCATTAACATTATCATCATATATCAAATAAATTATACATTATTATTAATTATAATATAAATATATCATATTTATAACAATATACTGCCGTATTATAAGACAATAGCTAAAAATCGGTGATAATGAAAATATGTAACAATAGAAAAGATATGCTTAAATATCACTTTCTAATTGTTTCATAATAATACTATAGTAATAGTGACATAAAATAGTTATTCTAAGAATTGAATGAAAGAAATTTCCAATTTTATTATGTTTAAAATATTTTTACTAAAATTTCATGATAAAACATTTTAATGTACACTTTTATAATGCACATTTATTATATATATACACAGTAATATTAAATTATAGCAAAAGTTTTATTATAAAAATGACAATAAAGAGTTATTCCAATGATCACTCTGTATTTTTCAAATACGTTTACATACCGATTTTGTTAATGCGCATGTGAAGAGGTGTCGTGAAAAGGAAATTCTCATCTTTACACGACCGAATCTGTTGTCCGACCATTTCCGAATTCGACGCTAAAATCCGTTGTGATTCTTCCTGAAGATTCACCCCTCCCATAGCCGCCACGTCATTGATATCATCGTCGTCGCGTAATGATGATGAAAATTGTTTTTTTTCCTTTTCTTTCGCGGCCGCGGGACTCCGGCTTTTGCTTGATTTTGATGTACTTCGGGATGTTTGTGACGACGCTTTATGCGGTGTCTGTGGTGTTTGGGGTGTCGGCAGTGGTGTCGGAGGTGCGGGCAAACGTTGTGCTGTCTGTTGGGGTAATGATGATAAATGTGCCGGAATTGTGAGACCTCCGGGTATAGGTGTCAGTAATCGTACGGCGGTCGGAGTGATTCCGGCACGTGCCGTTTGAGCGATCTTTTAACAGAAATAAATCATATAAAAAATGTTCACATTTTAATAAATTTAAAATCATTATCAATAAAATACCTGAATTTGGGGTATGGTCTGAGGTGACTGCGGAAGAGTGACCGTTCCGGTCGGAGGCGGACGAACACCATCAATGGTCAATTCTCTTTGCATTAACGAATATCTAAGATAAGGCAAACTTCTCTATGGTTTCAAAAGAAAGCATTTCAATTAATTACACGTTTATTTATATGAAAATAATAAATTACTTTTAAAAAAGGAACTAAACACGGCTGTGGTGATGAATTCAGTTCCCTCTGTAACTGTGTGGTGAAATCCTCGGGTTGAATTGCATCGTCCTAAACATTCATCCATTTTAATATCATCATTATATATTAAATTATTATTTAAATTATAATGAAATAAATATTTAAATTTCAAATAAAATGCTTGAATTTTATATAAACATAATAATTTTATATTCACTTTTTTTTATTAATGCACTTATTGCATGAGTAATAAGCATCCATCATTCAATAAGTTTTATTGAATATATATGGTGAAATGACTCATGATATAAGTGCATAATAAAAAGAGGTATGAGACATACGATAAGGCCCTGAATGAGGTTTTTGACGTTATTTGCGACATGTTCGGGCTGATCTGAGGCTAGTCTTATGAGTGTCGACAAAAAGTTTTTGCATTTTTTCTTTGCGGTGTTCGGAGACATCTGAGACGGTGCTGTCGCCGATTGTGCATTCGCCGCTGACGTTTGTATGGTCAGAGGCTGAGTCACTTGAACCTGAGATGCCTGTGTCGTCCGATTCTGTAATGCATTCGCCATCAATGGCATTACTAACTGTTGTCCGATGTTTCGTATCGTTTGACCGGCGGCATTCGTCGCGGCTGTCGGCATCTGAAATCGATATGTCGTGCCCTGTAAATTACCGGTCGCACCCGACGTTCCCCCCGATTGTATCTGAGGTCCCACATTAACCATGTGCACCTGACCATTCTCTGTCTTTACTAAGATAGTTCCGGCTCTCACCAAATTCGATGGTAAAGTAATCGTACCCTAAAATCACAATGCATTCATATTCAATATTAATGTTAATATAATGTCAATGTATAAACATGTGTATGATAATTGTATTGAAATTCCATTATCGCGCTTTTGTGTTATTTTAACATAAATAACGCGCGAAAAAACAATCAAAATTTTGCATTAAAAACATGCATATGATATCATGTAAAAATCATATATAAACTAAATTTTAGTTTTATTTAGTATATTATAGTGCATGTAAAAAGCATGAGTAAATACCTGCATAGGGGTACCCGACCGTATAACATGAGGCTGTAATCTCACGTTCGAAGGTATTTGGACGACTCTGGGGGCTAATGTCTTTTGTGATTGGAGATTGGCGTTAATAGCTGATGGTCGGTTGTGTGAGTGACTAGCATTAGGGTTGAGGTTAACTAGCTGTACCAAATTATTCTGATTCGAAACCACGTGATGGACTATGTTCTGTCCCGCGGCACCACTCACAGATGTATTCGCCTGTGATACAATGGGCCGCGATGCAATCGCTAACACAGTTCCGGACGTGGTCATTCCCGACATGGATGTAGTGCCGTCATTAGGGTGTTGATGATTCGACGGCTGAACAATTAAAGGTCCATCTTTGGTCGTGGCTATTAACAGTGTCTGTTGGGGTTTCGCCCCCGGAACTGAACTCTTATTTTGGGTAATCACTAACGACTGTTGTATTGCACTCAACGGTATGGACGCCGATGGACGATTCTGAGGTGCCGATGATAATGCCGATGATAATGCTGATGATGTCGTCGATGGTGTCACTGATGGTAAAGGACTTCCGTTTCCATTGGATAATGCCGTCACTTTAAATGCGTTTTGAATTATTTGATTCGCGGGCATCGCATTCACCACAGGCTATTAACAAAGAAAAGTTATTAATAACATTGACATAAACTAGTGACTGATTTGATAGTGAATTTGTAATGAATACGTACGGATGGGGATGGATTCGTCACTTGATTTATATATCCCGATGCGGGTAAAGCTCCGGGCAGTGTCTGCAGATTCGATGCTAATATCGTATTTGACGCTGATACTGATGATGGTATCGTGGATGATGATGAAGAGTTTGATGATGATGATGATAGTGTTTTGTTTAATGCTCCGATCGGTGTGTTGTTTATGGCGTTCACCGTTATCCTTTTCGGTGATGACACATCACTATTAATTGCATTAATGACGGTGGTAATGGACGCTGATGATGGTGCTGATGAAGAATTAGCTGCGGATATATTCGCAGATATCACTGTTAAATTTCCATTATTATTTGAGTTTAAATTATTCGATGACACAGATACAGACGATGGTAATGCTGAAGATGCTAATGATGCATTACCATTATCATTAGAATTTTTATTTATTAACAAAATATTTGAATTATTAATGTTATTAATGTTATTGTTTGTGTTACTAGCACTAGTTAATGTCTTACTATTATCACTATTACAGAGCTGACCTTTCACTAAAGACACATGATTTGCACTCTGTGATGATTCGTGATGTTCACTTTGATTTGTAATGGTCGCTGATGGTGACGCTGTGTCCAATTGGGTTTGTAATGAGCCCACCAAAGCACTGAATGCGTCTGAATCAACCTCTGAACATAGCATATCCTCCAATGACTTTCCCGATGACGCCATTTTAGCACTTATATATGAATACACTATGAATACATACACTGAACTGAATGTGAATCGCACATAACACTGTGAGCGTATCGCACTCTTAACACTGAATCCACCCTTTGCATGATGACGTTTTAAGCGCTCATTCTGTATGCAGCACAATTCACATCTCAATCATGTTCATATTCCATCATTCAAATCACTGAACATTCATCAACAAACGAATTCTCTCATTTCTTATCATTGCACTTTAACTTTGTTGATCATAGCCTATCTCAGCAAAGCCTACACACATTGCTATTGATCTATGCTTTTCACACTCTTATTGTACATATAATAAGAGTGCATAGCCTTTTGACGGTGCGAATGCTGAATCTATAAGTCACGTGTGTGACTCTACCTATAGGCGTATAAAACGACGTAAATAAAACTAATAGAATACGACACATGACTTACAAATTAAGCATTTCACCCCATTTTGGCTTTATGTGTGTGCGTTTTGTTCCAATGACTAATATGATGCCCCTAAACAAATGCATTTGACTTTTCCATTGATATTATTTTCAGCATAAATTACGTTTCACTTTTATTTTTTTTATTTTTTTAATATTTTATTCTCATTTTTAACCGATAAATAAAATATGAATTAAAATTTTATTAAAAATTAATTCATATAAAACTTTTGATTTTAAAAATACATAAATATTTAAATGAAAAAATAAAATATTATTAATAAATGATGATATAAAAAGTTTTTTTAAAAAAGAAAATAATTGACCCCTAATGACGTAATAGAAAATTTCATGATAAAAAAGTGCATAAAAAAGATGACGAAAGAGAGCGCTCTCTGTACATATATAAGACTATGTTCATACACTGATATAATGAAAATGTATTAAAAGCCCCATTCACAGTCTCCATATATTTACAGTGATTGTAAGTGTTATGCGGTTTCATATATAATTATTGTTTCGATTCAATTGTTTCTTTCATATTCATCATAATCTCTTTAAAATCATTGACATTAATTAACTGTGAATACAGATCGTGATTCTAAGAGAATGTCTTCGACGACGACACCCTTTTTGGGGTGCAAAATATCTCTCATCAGTAAATCAAAGATCAGATATGAGGGAATTCTTTACACGATTGATCCTAAAGAATCCACCATAGCATTAGCTAAAGGTTTCAATCACATTCTTATACTTTAATTTCATATTCATTATGATGATAAATGCAATGCCATCATTATAATACGGTTTATGGTTCGATGACCTTTAATTATAATGATGATATAATTGCTTTTATCATATAATATATAATAATGATAATGATGTAAATACTGATATCATATGATAGTGAAATCGTTTGGGACTGAGGACCGTCAATCGGAGCGTCATGTGCCCCCACGTGATGAGATCTTCGAATACATAATCTTTAGGGCCGGAGACATCGAAGACCTCATCGTGGACGATCCCCCCTCTTCGATGGCCCCGGGATTGGCCGATCCCGCGATTATTCAGGCCGTATGTATACACTGTTAATACATGCACTTATACCATGAGAGGAACACATGTCACACAATGACACTGCGAAATTATAAAACTGATAATGTATAAATTTTGAATGTGTATGTGTACATAGTGTTCCCCTCCACATGTGTATATCTTATTGTATGTGTTAAAATGATCATTTAATTGTGAATTAAATGATAGCATTCGACAAATGCGGGATCATCATCATTTTCCGCCGCATCATTTCCTCAGATATCGAATTCGGCATCAGCCACAGTTACGTCCGCATCAAACTCAACATCGGCACAGCGTTCTTTTATGGCGCCGTTTCAAAGTGGACACGCGCCAACGCATGTATCGGGTGTTCCCGTACATTATAACACTACAAATTCAATAGGATCACGATCGGGTAACTCTACGCCCACGGGCGGCCGTCGAAGCAAAAGTCCGCGTAATGAAATAGGAACACGACAATCGAGCGGCAGAGGAACGCCCAATCGATTGGACAATAATCGCGGCCAAAACCGGGAACAAAACCGATCACAAAAGATGGGGCGCGGGGGACAGCCTCAAAGACGCGGCGGTCCATTCAGAGGGTCTCAGCATAATTTCAATACACAGCATCAGCATCAGGGAATGCGCGGCTCTAATCGCATTTCTAATCAGTGGGGTATGCCATCAGCGGGTAATCATCGCGAAAATCGGGAAAATCGTGATAATCGCGGACAGAATCGAAACGCCCAAACACGTAATCATCAGCAGCGTCCGCCCTCAAATCGCATCGGAACGAACCGTACCCAAAAAGAACCTCTTAAATTTGAAAGTGAATTTGACTTTGAAAAGTCTAATAAAGAGTTCGAAGAATTAGACAAAAAAGTGGCGAATTTAAAACTCACAAATGACACCCCCAAAAAAGACGATCACGAAACGGATGCGCCCAAAACTGAAACTACGAACGGAACAGACTCATCACAAAACGAAAATGCACATGCACATGCTGAGGATGAAAACAGTATATTTTATGATAAAACGAAATCATTTTTCGATTCCATCAGTTGTGAGGCTCTCGAAAGAAGCAAAGGGTATCATCACTTTAATTTTTGCTATAATCACACAGGTCGTAGAGACACGATGTACTATAATAGTAATCGTTAATTAGTTACTATATACTTATAGTATATTATGTGAGAATATCTACGAAATGAGTGAATAATTTCAATATACCATTTTACCTAACATTTGAGACCCGGTTATTGACCAATGAGTATCTCGTAATTGTAAAAAATAATCCCTCACGCTATAAGACCGTGTCTAAAATGTGAGTTAAAACGGTATATTACATATAAAATGATTTCTTTAGTGGAATTTGAAATAAAATAGTAATAATAATATAACTTTTTGCTAGTAATGTTCAAAGAGTGGATTGGAAACAGGAACGCAAATTGAATGCCGAAACATTTGGCCTTTCGATGAATTGGAGACGTCAGGGAACAGGTTATGGTCGCGGACGCGGGTACGGGTACAGCGGTGGATTCAGAGGGGGGAATTACCGTCATAATCAGCGCAGCGGCGGCGGTGGCGGTGGTAATAGGGGTGGAAATTACCGATCGCATCATCGCGGACGTTCCTCAGTTAGCACCGGAGCGGGCGGTACCGGTGGCAGCGGCGGTGGTGACTCCCGTGCGCCATGGGCGCAGACTAAATGAAGATATACTAAACATTAATAATTTTAATCGGCACCCCATTAACATTAACATTATTTTTAATGCAAAAATTGAATATAATATAATAATGATGATGCGTAAAATTACAAAAATCACAAAATGTTAGAATAATAATATAATATTTTAAATGCACTAAACAATGGGCGTGATTTAACTAAATAAATGTATACATATTTAATAATTTAGAATGTTCGGGCATCGGTGTTTTAAATACGCATCATATTAAATTAAATATTTAAAAATTAAAGCCCATTAATGGATGTATTAAATTGAATTAAATTCTATTTAAAGCCGATATTATTATGCCGTTTAAATGTATTTAATTATAAGAATGGGGATGACCGATAAAAAAATTGTATTAATTACTGCCTCTTAAATGATCACGGCTTTTGTTTTAAACAATAATTTCGTCATATAATTACTATTTTATTTACTATTAGTACATAATAAGAATACGTATACATTTTAAAAATTATATATTTAATAAGAAATTAAAGTGAAAGTAAAAAGTACACATATAATACACAAAAACACCATTGCCCTTTACAATTATGGGTCTCTATTATAATATGATTGTTATTACCAAATAATTGATTAAAGAAATACTTCCGAAATGATCATTAATATTATAATTAATAAATTTTAATATTTAAAAATATGAAAGATAAATATGAATAAATCTGAGACCTCAGTTCAAATATTTGCATTAAAAAATAATTGTGTTTAAAGCATTTAAAAACAAATAAAATCCTTAAATTTTTAAATTATTTCGTTTTTTAAATTTCAAAAATTAAAATTTTTTTACGTTTTTAATTTTTGTTCATTCATTTTTATAATTTTATCAATTTTTTTGAATATTAATATTTATAGCGTTTTCACATATAAAAATTGATCACTTTCATCATGAAATGGTAATTTTAAATTTTTAATTAAAAAATGCTATCATTATATTCAATGATAATAATATTGAAATTATTATCAATTTATAATGAACATACACATATATAAATTAAAGCGCTAAAAATTAAAATTTTATTTTAAAAATTGCATTTAACATGAATATATAATTAATTTTTTTTAATTTAATGTTATTTATGATAAATTTTATGAATCACTTTTATTTTTAAAAAATTTAAAATTATTCTTTTCTCAAAACCTTTTAAAATGTTTAAAATAATATTTAAAATATTTAATATTTACACACATATGATATATTTAATAATATAATCTATATTTAGAGGCGATAAAATTCGGCGCTAAAAACATGAAAATCGGGAAAATTCGTCGATCATTTTATATAACTCTTTCTATATTTTATGCGATTTTTAAAAAATAAAAATATTTAAAAAATATCTTTTGAATTAATTTTAAAGTTAAATATAGTTTTGAATTAAAAAAAGTGTTTTTTAAGAAAACAGAAAACATCTTTTTTTTTTGAAGAAAATTCGATTAAAAAGTAACAAAAATCGGAGAAAATTCATGCATAATTAAATGCGCGTAAATGATATACATAATGATGTATATAAATTGCCGATGATTTAGTTAATGCATAAAATCCCGAATTTTATCGTATATTCATTCATAGCCATAATATTATATTTCAATTGAATATTGAAACTTAATATGTTTTATAAAATTTAAAAATATTTTTAATCACAAATAATTTCAAATATTTTAGCATAAATAATTAGTTTATTAATTATAATGATTTTAAAATATTTATTTTAACATTAATGTAATTAATTTATTTCATTTTTTTTTGTATAAAACTTATACTAACAGCAGATGGATATTACTACTTACATCAGGGTATATGTGCACTCTGTTCTTTAATCTCAATATTTTAGACCCCATATTATAACGTGAAATAACCATAATATATGCTTTTAAAATGAATAAAAATCGAATTTATCTCAGGGTATAAGACCCCCATATCCTCACAGGTGCAATGGCAAAGAAACGATAAAAAAGGCAATATAAAGGTAAAAAAGCATTTTAAGGCATACTTTAAAAAAGGCAACATTTTTATGAGTCCTTAGTTTTAATAGATATGGGCGCATATGAAATTTCCTTAATATGTTTTACTCATATTTCTTTCACTTTTGGCAATGATCATTACGATATCATTATGATAATTACAAAACGAAAATATGAATATATATAAAACTATCGTTATTAAATACAATATACAGTGGAACCTCTACAACACGAACGGCTTAGGCCAAAGATTTCATTCCGTCTTAAGGAGGTTTCCGTCTTATAGAGGTTTCTACGTAAAGCATGGTAAAAAAATAACTTTTTATATTTAACCGTATTTTATGATTAAAATTGATTTTTATCATCATTTTATATTCATTTTTTAATAAAAATTTTCAATTTTTTAATCATTTATACGAACTGTGCATGAAACAGAAACTATTTCATTAAATATGTATACGCATATATTTTCTGTATTTTTAGTTAATTTAATTAAAATAATTAATAAGTAAGTAATTTTACACCTTAATATTTATATTAATTTAAAAATTTAAATAAATTATAAATATTTCGGGGAAAAAAATTAGAATTTTGTTCGTTTGGGATGTTCCAATTATACTATAGGTATACGATTGTTTCCGTTTTGTAGAGGTTCCGTCTTATAGAGGTTCTCCCTAATGTTAAGTCTCACAGACTTAACTTAAGTCTATGGGATGGATTCGGACCTAAAATTGCATTCTGTCTTAAGGAGTATTCGTATTGTAGAGGTTCCGTCTTGCCGAGGTTCCACTGTATTAAATTATACATTAAATATGCATACAAAAATAAATATTAAATGCATATTATAATTAAATATATAAATATATAAAAAAATGTAAATAATAACGATAGTTTTTGTTCATATTCATATTTTTATTTTGTAATTATAATGTTTGCATATTGAGAAAGAAATAGGAGTGAATGATAAAAGAGGCATTTTCTCCTTTTCCCAAAGGAAAGAAAAGGAAATAATGAGAGGAATATTCTTTTGAAATTTCCTTATTTTTACAGCTCTTTTCAAAAATACTAAAAAATTTGATTTATATATATACAGTATAATTAATAAATAATTTTAATAAAATAATATACAATATTATAATAAATTATCATAAATATTATTATTTTAAATTTTTAATTCGTTTTTTCCGTTTTATTCATTTTTATAAATTTATTATAATTTTAAATAAATGATTTCAATATTTTTTATATAAAAAGTAATAAATTATGAGGTAAATTTTTAGAAATAAATTATTATTAATAAAAATCTATTATTAATAAAAATAATATATAATTATATTGTAAATGAATTATTAAATAAATTATAAATATTAATTTATTTTATAATTTAAAAAATATGAAAAATTCGTTTAAAAACACATTTATTCATTTATTAAAACGTGTTTAAAACGAATTAAAAGTTAACACATGAAAAATTAACATAAAATAACATAACATATAACGACAAAAGTTTACGCGAAAGTTTATTATCAGAGCTTAGATTTTATCGGAATTCAGAAATGGAAAATAATAAACGGAATTAATCGGAATTACGGTTTTATGCACGAATCATATGTTTATAGGCATTTTGAGATGAATTTATTTTCTTAAATTACAATTAATCACGAAATAATTAGAAATAATTCCGAAATTTCAATGTTTTGAAATTCTAATTTTTTCTTTACGCTTTTGTCACCCCTTTAATTTTTTAACATTTATTCAAAATTTTAGATTTTAAAATTAATTTTTTAAAAACTAAATTTTAAAAATATTTAAAATCCATAAATGTGATTCTTAATTTTCATACATTAAATTGAATACACACTTTACATTGTACAGTTTTACGTTACTTTTTAGACTCCGTCTTATACCGTGAGGTTAGAGAGAAGGATCTTATACTTTGAGGTATAAAAAGACTCAAATGAGCACTTTAAATATTTTAAAATTTTATAAATCTTAAAAAATTGATCATCCCTCGCGCTATAAGACCGGGTCTAAAAAGTGAGGTAAAACGGTACATTTGGTAAATTGGTGCATTTTGAAAATTCATATTTTGTTTATATCTTTATAAATTTCAAAATTATAAGGAAATTCTTTTCCTTTCCTTTCCCATCCCTTCCCGTATCTTCCCTTTATTTATGTTGCATATCGGTAATACTTATTACTAGAGACGTAAATTTTAAGTAAAATTTTAGACCAAAAAAAGCATTTAAAATGGCAAAAAAGGCAAAATTTTTAAAAATTCTGAAATAAACTTAGAGGGGAGTAAACGATTTTTTAGGCAAAATAAACATCAAAAAAATTTTTAGTGTCAAAGGTCATATTTTGCATAGATATGGACACATATTTAATTATTTCTTTGATATCTCTTAAAATAAAAATAGCATTTTAAGCACTTTTTACGTCTCTAATTATTACTATAATATAAATAGGCATTTTAGAAAATGTCCGAAACAAATATTAGGAACTAAATTAACAAAATTTAGAATTTTATATAATAAATTTTAAAATTTTTATTATAATAATTCATTTTTCAATTTTAGAATTTTCAATATTTTATTTTTATTCATATTTATAATTTACTAAATATTTATATTAATATTATTGTAAAATAATGATATAAAATATTAAACAAAATTTCCCATTAAAAAATACCATTTTTAATAAAATTATTATTTAAAAATAAATTTATTTAAAAATATTTTTATGAAATAATAAAATTATATATAATTATATTAATTATAATTTTTTATATAATACGGTTTTACCTCACATATAAGGCCGGTCTTATATCGCAAATTTTTAAATACAGTGCGTGAAGAGTTATAGCCGCATCAATGCTCAGAATATTGCGTTATGCTTATGTTTGTTATGCTTAGCATATGCACATGTGAGCATTATTCTGCGCATACATGCGGCTTTAACTAATCACGCACTGTATATATTTTAATTGAATACAAAAAATGATTTCACCTCACTTTATAAGATCCGGTCTTATATGTGAGGTGAAACGGTATTTTATAATTTTTTTAATTTATAAAATGAGCGTTTAAATTGAGGAAAATGCTTTTTTCACATTAAAAATAAAGAAATATTTTGTATACATACATATCTATCAAAATTACGGAGTTTTGGCACATGACATTTTCACTTTTATTTTGCCTTTATTCGTGTTTATTGCTTCAAAAATGCCTTTTTCAGTATTTTGCGCATTTTTTGCGTTTTATGCCTATTTCCTTTTTTTGAAATTTTTTGAGTTTCAAAATAGTCTTTTTTGTCATTTTTTGATGTTTATTTGCCTCTAAATGCTTTTTTAAATTTCTTTTTTACTTTTTTTATATTTTAATTATAAATTCAAAAAAAATAATTTTTTTAATGAGAGAATTATAAACTAAAGTATCAATTATTATATTAATATAATTTGCATTTTTGATCGTTATAAACGTTTGTAATTTGAGAATTTTTATTAATAAAATACAAAGAGAGGAGTAAAGGGGATTAAAGGGGAATTTAATTTTTTTATTGAAATGTTTATTTTTATTTTTTGACATTTTTAATTTCTTTTTTAAGATTTTTGCCTTTTGTTAAACACTTTTTATCGTAAATAATGATTAACATGTATTAGCATAATGCTAAAATGCATAGTAAATGTATAGTATGAGTAAATAGTTTTAATTTTATTATTATTTCATATTTTCCTTTAAATTTTATATTTAAAACATTTTCCCCTAAAATTTAATATTTGAAAAAAATGTTCATAATAAAATATGTCAATAATTTTTACATTAAAAGAAACTTTTATTTTAATGAAAAAATAGTGAACATAATAGCATATCATCATTCAACATTTTTCATTCATATTTTATATTTATTCATTTATTATTATTATGAATATATATTAATTAATCATAATTAACATAAAATATACGAATATATTAATGGATATGAATATAATGATTATAATATCATAATGATTATAATATCATCATAATATAAAATGAAATAAATGTGTCCGTAATTAATGCATATGTCCCCACAATGCTGTGACCATTTAAAAAGGTTCATAGTTATTGTATACCCGTGACGTAATGAATTGAGCTAAAACTGTCCGTTACATCAATACTATAGCCATTACGAGACGGGCATATACGAAAACGCTGCTATTAAAAGGGTGTAAAAGCGGTACATTGAGTCGTGCATTTAGAATGTAAAGCGTATGAATAGATACAGTGCTTAGGGTTTTTCTAACAGAGGTACATACACACTATACACAGCATGTAAAAAGCTGCCATAGTACAACACAATATGGTACCTCTCCTCGAAAGCTCACTTACGTCATACATAGATATTTACGCCGTAAATAGTTTAAAAAAGACACATTTAATCCGACCACATTTTGGTCATTTCTGACCTAACCAATAAACGAGTCAACCTAATCAAACCTAACTTAACAGAGAAATACGTGCAGCAATATAATGACCGCATCGGTTATATAAAAATTTTGCGGCGCACATCTCTATGTGTGACATTAGCTCTTAAGAGGAGGATCCTAATAATAGCAAATTGTTGATAATGCAAGTACAGAGTACGGGTATACTATACATATACTAATACATGAGTATACGGCTATTACTACAGTGTAATATACAGTGTGTTACTACATAACGACATCCAAAAAGTGTGTTATGTTAAAACGTTTCGGGGTTCGTAATTCTTCATTCGTAATATATGTGTGTCTATGTGTGTATGTGTATAATACCGTAGAGACACACATACACACACACAGTACTAAAACATAGTAAAACATAAATAAAACACACATATATGATACTGTGAGTGTATTAACATACGATAGAAACGATAGTATTACAGTATATGTGTATGTGTTGTATTTTAATAGAGATTTTACGGTATATATGTATATACACATATAACATACATACACATTCATTTCGCTTTTCGCGTCTCATTATATACGATGCGATTACATACATGTATACATTGATATATATAATTAAATGAATATATTGGAATATTGTAATATATATGAATGTCTTTAATTTAAAATTTATTATTTATATCGTTTTTTCAATTTAATTCATCATTAAATGTATGATTAAAATATATAAATTATACAATTAACAGGTGTGTGCATTGTATATTATTATTTATATTAAAAGTGATATATTTATTAATTATATATTTATATTATATTCTCATATATTACCATAGTCATAGCGTTATATTTATCATTATTAT
>JAQIXB010000537.1:0-16473 GCA_034697405.1 Mesoplophora pulchra | reverse complement strand
AAAAGTACAAAATTATGAAATTATTATAATAAAATGTTTATTTACAATTTTTAAAAACAAAATAATAAAATAAATTATTTTATTAATTATATTTATGGAATAAAATTATATATAATTTTAAATATAAATCTAAATCTACAAAAAAATTTATATATAAATTATAAATTAAAAATTAAAAAATGAGATTATGATTTTTGAAAATTTCATGTATTTTCATATATATTTTTAAAATTTTAAAAAATTTTGTAAAAATTTAATCATCGCGATGATGGTATTTTTGACACATCTTAGAATAGGCGATATTTGTCGCAATCGGATCACAATCGTCATCATCACTATTTTCTTGTGATGGACATTTTGAAAAGCCTAAGATCAAATAGTATCACATTTTATTTAATGTCATTTAATAGTATTATTTTAATGAAAGGAATTTATGGGAATAAAATGTGAAACTAAATTCGTGAAATGTTTTCACATTCACTATAATTGAATTTCAAAGGTATTTATATATTAAATTTAATTAATTTTTAAATCTTAAAATAAATACCAATGAAATGCTAAAATTCTTTTAAATGCTTTTATCGTTTGAAAATATGATTTTTAGAAATACATTTATATGTATATATATATATATATATAATAAAAGAATACCATTGATGGTGTTAATGCATTGCAATTGGTTTTTGAATGGTCTATCGCTAGTATCAAAGTGTACTAAAGGCAAAAAGTTGATTTCGCATCTCTTTGAGAATGTTCTCTTTCGTATGAGTCCCATGGCGGTTTCAATTAAATTATGACAATAATTTTTTAGTGCTAATGTCATACATTCACCATTTCCTAAATTCAATAGAAACGCTATTTAATTTCACAATTATTTAATAAATTATTTATAATATGCTAATACTTAGTTTTAGTTATTTTTAGTTACTTTATCAGTAATTAATTCATTTATTAATTAGGGCATTGTTTTATAATTGGCAATTTAATGCACTAATACTAGTAATAGTACTAAAGCATATATACCATATGTGAAGAGTGTATGATGTTAAATATATAATATCATTATATATATGGCATTAATTGATTTTGTTTCGTGCGGTGTCCAATGAACAAACAAATGTTTAAATGGGAATAGACTCAATCACTACGATCACTATTACTATCACTAATACTATCACTATTAACTTATAATTAATACTATAATATTAAGTTAATAGTGATGCGGAACAATTATGAAAAGTAATAAATGTGTCGGTATCTTTTGAACCTTTATCTATGTATAAATGCGGCACATGTTAAAGATCAAAGGACCGCGCACACATCCAATACTTTTATAGTATACTTTTATTGTAATTTTTGTTAAAATGACGATCATCATCATGATCGCTCTTTTCAAATGTGCGCTTTTTTCATAAAATCCTTTATTATTATTAAATACTTTTTCTTTAATATTATAATATATTATTTCTATTCATAGTAAACATATTTTTCATCATTTTTTAAATCATTGAATATTAAATGCGAATAAAATTATACATTTATTTTGGGAATATTAATATACGCTTTAATATAATATAATATTCAATATTAATGCGAAAATTAATATTTCGTATAAAATTAATGTCAAAATTAAAGTTATTTAAATTTATATTTAGTATAATATTGAAAACAATTCATAAATTATATATATAAATGTTTCATTCTGTCCTTAAATTGTTGTCATTGGTTTTTAGTGTTTTTTATTCTCAAAATTTCAATCATAAATATAGCAAAACATATAGTAATACATAACAGTGTATACCCCTCTATAATATGGAATAATTATATATAAATTTTTATATGAACTTTGTGTATCCATAGGGTATTACATTAGTATATAATAAATAATATAAAATGAATAATAAAATATCATCATTATATAATGTATTAGTATTTATATATATTATGCATAAAATTAAATTATTATTAAATTAATATTTTAATATAAATATTTTTAACATAAACACATTTAAATAAAATATATCGTTTCAAAATTTGAATTTATATTAAAAAATATTTTTAAATTTTAAATAAATACAGACTTTAAAAGAGATACTAAAATAAAGTAATAGCACTATGACTATTACTTTATGCATAGCACTATGCATATTAAAAGTTTTAAAAACTTTTTAAAACTTAAAAATTAAGTACATTCGATAATTACATTAGTATAATCAAATATACTAATAAAATAGTAATTAAGTATTATATATGGGCTATGACTTTGAAAATATAAACTAAATATAAAATAAAATGCATAAAATATAAAAATATATATACCCATATACATTCCTCCATTGAGATCACATTGGAATTGGGTCCAATTAAAGTCAATGAAAAATACTAAAACGGAGTGACCATAGTCTTCTTTAGTAAAAGGGTCGATGATGATGGCAGAGTCATGGACTCCCGCTCTGTTGTGATATGCGATGCGATACCGTCCCTCATTTGAGCGTTTCGCGTAAAATAAATTCATGTCTTTCGATGGCGTCATTTGTAAGCGTCGACAATAATTCGGCTCTAAAAGTAACACGTTTTCGCACGTAATGTTACGAATGACGCGAAATGCCATATTTGACCATCGCGCTAAATCGGGATTTACATCTGAAGAAAACGGTCCTTCGATCTCTTTCATTACACCATTATTATCTGATGATGATGATAATGATGGTATTTCTTCATATGTATTTAATGATGAATATGACGGCCGTGAAAATACAGCTTCGAAATGCGTTAATAATATTAATATTAATATTTTGATCATTATTATTATTAATGATATTTCCATATATTTTATATGCAAAATTTTTGAAATTAATAAAAAACGGGATTTAAATTATATGTTCCAAAAGCTGTAACTATTACTATTACAATAACTATTTAGTGAAATGAGAACTTTTCATATATAATAGTTTTTTAGTTTAAAACTTTTTTCCATTGACCATAATGAAGTTTCATACGAATGTTTTAGTTAACTTTTAGTTAACATAAATAGAGTATATCATGTGATAGAATGCTAAGATTAAAAGAGACATTAATTGAAAGTCCTATGCTATGACATACTATGCTTTAGTATACAGATATGTATGTAAAGTATTGATTGAGTCGCACTTTTTATAATGAAAGCATTTAATTTTAGTTAAGATGTATATATGTATCTATTGAATGGCCGATTGCACAGAACTACTGGTGGCGGGTCATACACAATGAAGTTTTTATACGCGTCCAAACACCAAATCAACTAGCAGCTTTTAGTTAAAGTGTAAATTCTTAATGTGCTTCCCCCATAGTTATTTCCCTTTAAAAAAGATCAAAGTGATGCCGACAAAAACCAAAAGAATAATAATAATAAAAGAAACGTCTGTTTACGGGCAATGGGATCATGTATTTCTTTGACATAAACCGCCGAATTCAATACATGTGCATTATACATACACACTGTATATTCCTATACATATGCCTCACCTATGGCTAAGTATGTACCTGAAGATTATCATGATGATGATAATGATAATAATGATGATTACAGTCTCTTTCAATAGAGATGATGTCTCCACACATATAAACTATAAACGCATGTATATTCATACATATATGTGTGTATATGTGTGTGTATACATACATAGACTTTCTCTTTCCTATTCAATGACACAACTTTAAAACCCCATACTATTCTATTACGCGGTGCGGTCATTTAGATATATGCCGCCTCACATCACACGTACATGCATACATACATATGTACACAGACTTTCATGTATACTAGTATACTAGTTTACTTTTATATACTTTCTTAGAATTCTTAACCCATCTCTTAGAGAAAGAAATACAATACAATTACCAATTACTCATTTGTTCTTTTGTTTAACTATTATCATATTATATTTATACATAGTGATTTGTCCCTCACTCTTTTCAACTATGCCCACACCATTCTCCACTAAAAGATACTTTCCTTTTGAAAATGTGATAATCCCCTTTAATATTGCATTTATATGCATTTACTAATGCTAAATATTCAATTATTCAGTGTAAAAACACTTTAAAAGACTTTTCTTTTCTGATCATAGTAATTTTTTGCACTTTTGGAATATTAACAGTCATATATACTAACATATTCAATAGCAAATTCAATTGCAAATTTAAAAGCGCTTTAATATATCAGCATTTTTCGCTTTTTATTATTTAAATTCAGTAATAAAAAGAAAATTAAAATTTTAAATTATTTTTGTTTATTATTTTAATTAATATTAACTTTAATATTAACTTTTCATAAATTTATAATAATATATTTATTATATTTACATTTTAATAATATTTATAATTTGTTTTTATTTTTTATATTTTTAAAAACATTTAATAAAAATATAAAACTTTTATGATATTAATATATAAATTCATTAATTTGTATCATAATAATGATAATATTTTCATATGCATATGCATATGAAAATATTTTTATATATTTCAATATATAATTTTATAATATAAAAATAAACGCATATACAGTAA
Organism: Mesoplophora pulchra; assembly: GCA_034697405.1. Classification (NCBI taxonomy): domain Eukaryota; kingdom Metazoa; phylum Arthropoda; class Arachnida; order Sarcoptiformes; family Mesoplophoridae; genus Mesoplophora; species Mesoplophora pulchra. Next base: position 11,922 of record JAQIXB010000537.1, on the reverse strand, counting down.
AACCTCTATACGGTCCCGGGCCCAGTATTTCATTCCGCCTTAAGGAGGATTCCGCCTTATAGAGGTTCCACCTTACGGAGGTTCTGCTATAATTATAATGTAATGTATATTTTTAATATAATTAATTAGCATATAATTACTAAAATTAATATTCATTATCGCATTAAAATTATAAAAATATTTATAATGAATTTATTTTTATAAAAAAATATAAAAAATGATAAAATAAATTTATGAAAAGCTTTTAATTTTTAATTTATAATTTAATGCTATTTTTTAATGTTAATTTTAATGTTATTTTCCCTTTTAATAGAAATAGATATGCTTTTATATTAGTTAATTATTATATAATATTTAAAAATATAATTTATGTATATAAAGAGGGAAAATTATTTATATAATATAATATAATAAACAATGACCGGGAAATTTCGGGACGTTTTAAGCTGAACATTGAAAATAAAGCCATAGTAACAGTGGTTTTATACAATTATCTAAACATTGGTGTTTTTAAATATGTTCGATTTTTTCTTAATTTACATTTTCAATTTTTAAATGTTTAAAAATGTTTTTTATTTAAAAATTAAAATATATAATAATGACGTCTTTTAGTTAATGTTTATATTTAATTTATAATGTCAGTTTTAATAAATATTTTCTATTTTTTGACTGTTAATATCTTAAAAACAATATTAATGCCGTTTTATCTTACATTTTCTTACATATCTTATAGTGCAGGGTTAATACAGAGTCTTATACCCTATGGTATAAAACACTTTTTCCTTAACTCTCATTCTCTGCATGTTTTTTATGAATTTTTCAAAATATGTTCATCATAATTTATAAAAATAAATCTAAAATGTGAAGTAAAATAGTAAATAACAGGTATGGGTTAAAATCCCAAAAGAACGGAATAACGGAGCAAACCTAACCTTAAAGTCAACCTAACCTAATTTAACTTTTCTTATCTAACCTAACATAACCTTACTTTATATAATTAATAATAAATGTAATAGAACTGTATTTAAATACAGTACTCTCACCGTTAAGGTGTACTCAATCCAAGCATATGCTATGGTATAGAGTCCACCTTAACTGTGGAAGTATGTTATTTGCCTGACATATCTTGAATTATATAACTTTTTTAAAATTAAATTTGAATCTATTAAATTTTACATTAAAAGGCAATAATTGCATCTAAGTATGTTTTCTCTAATTATATACTTATTTTTGTTAAATAATTTTATAATTTTTTGTGGTTTTTCCGGTATTTTGTAAATAAATATTATTATATTTTCACATTCTATTTATTTAATTCAAATATATCATGAGTCACAATATAAAAAATATATTAAAATGTAATCGTAACGATTACTCTTTTACCAATTTACTCCTTTTATTCGTCCGCTTATATCGCGCGGTATATTTTGAGAACAGCTTAACAAATGCAAAGGGGTCATTAAAGAAAAAGAGGTTTATGACCCAAAGTATAAGATTCTCTCTATAAACTGTACTCTAAGATCCGGTTTAAAAAGTGAATTAAATAGGCATATGGTGACAAAATATAGTTCCTACATTTTTATTCCGATATAATTCGGCCTTTGAAAGTATATACTAGGTAAAGCTAAAGTCTATAGACAGTAATTTATATTGTTGCTGACCATAAGTTACATAACCACATAAGTATATATTAGTTTTTCTTAAAACAAATTTATTTATTTTAAAAACAAAATTTTTGCAAAAAAATTAAAATTAAAAAATTATGGAGCGATTTTACGGAATGCGTCGTATGGTAATAGCTTTATATACCTTATGTCATAACAGTGGTACTATTTTTAAAATGTTAAAAACATCAAATTTTAAAAACCGAATTTTAATTTTTTGTACTAATGTATAGTCAAAATTATATCTCGAGGGATATCTTATACCTCGAGGTATAAGACCCTCGAATAAGCACTTTTTAATCTTAAAAAATGATCACACTCGCGATATCTGTGCTCTTATGTGAGGCAAAACGGTAATATGAAATTTCATTAAAAAATATTTAATAATTTTTTATTACCGGATTATGAAAAAAGTTAAGCACCGGGCTTGTATTTGGCAAAAAGTCATTTTTATAGTAAAATTTGTGAACCAATTAGAAGCCCGGCCTTATATTTGGCATAAATTTTAAATTTGATATTAGCTTATATTTGAACGATATTTTATTAAAAATTAAGTATACACATAATTAAGCATAATATTACTTTTGAAAAAATAATTTTAATCATATTTTTCTTCAGTATCTGTGTCTTAATTATTTTTACATTATATCTTAAAATATGCTTAAATTATAGATAAAAAGTCTAAATTTAAATAATTAACTTTTATATAATTATAAATAATGTGAGCTCCAAATACAAGCCCACTGCCCTAATATAAGACATGGGCTTCTATTGCTGGTGCGCTTAACTTTGGCATATTCCGGTACTATTTTTATGTGTCTATGAACTTTAGCTTCACCTATTATATAATAAAACTATTAGTAACAGTAAAGGTAACATGACATAAATAAAATATGTGATTAATTTATAGTCATTCTTATGTTATAATAAAATACGAAATTAATAAATTTAAATGTATAAAAGTAATTAAAATAAACGTTTATTTATATAAATTCTATATTTAAATGTAATATATACATACATAATATATATATATATATATATATAAATTTATTCAAAAGAATTTTCAAATTTATTTTTTAAATGATTAAAAATACTTTCATTTTTAACATTTTAATTATTTTTCGTTTTAATTATAATTAAAAAAAGTTTTTTTTAAAAATATGAAATTAAAATTAGAGGTTTAATATTATTAATATTTCAATCATCGCCCCCATGATTGTCTTAAATTTTAAAATTTTAGTCATTTTTGTAAATAATATAAATGTTATTCATTCATCACACTAAATTTAGTTTATTATTTTTAAATAAAATGTTAAATATGCATATGTAAAAATGTACATATACATATCAAAGCATATAAAAAGCATTATCGATATTCACGGTCATGACATTGCTCATGACTCCGTTATGTCTCTCATTTTAACATTACATATGTATTGTTTCATAGCATTTTTTATAATGAATTTTAATATAATCATCAAAGAAAGGAAAATGTCGGAAATAAAATCCCAAAAATTGAAATTAAAATTGTTAAATACAAAAAAAATTAAAAAATAAGAATATTTTATAAATGAAAGTAGTTTTTAGTGTCAATTATTTAATTTCATACTTTTATGGAAAAATGTTTATAAATACATTGTATTCCCTTTGAATTCATTGTCTTTTTTCATATATAAAAATGTAGACATACGTGTAATGCACACACATTCTGTAAATTGATACATATTTGGTTTTTGAGCGGAATGCATGAATCAAAAAGGGATATGGCGGAATATCGAATTACACTTAAAAATCGAAATTCAATAAAAAAAAGGAATATCTTAAAATGAATATACACTTTAGGTATACCTTTAAAATACTTATTAATGCATGATTTTTGCTTAAAATTCCGAAAAATTCAGTTTACAGTTTTTAAACAAAATATTCATTTTTCCATTCTCTGATGATAATGTACATGTTTGATTATGTATATGTATAAATCCATGAATCTAAATGTCTATGTATTTTACAGTTAATTCTCAAAATTAGTTATTTCGCAAAATTTAAACTAAAATTTTATTTTTATACAGAATATTATACACATTCTCGATTTTGGCATCACTCAATTTCTTGATTATTGTAACATTCATAAAAATAAAATCCATTTCTATATTATATAAAATTAATGAATTCCCAATTTTAAAAACAGATGTTTCTTGATTTTGACATTTATTTAATTTTGTAGCACTTTCACTTTTCCCGATATATATTTTATATTGATTTTAGCTAAATTCGGACTATTCTCAGCTAAGTTATGCAGAAATTAGTATGCTCATGCAGCGATTATGTAATAAAAAAAAATTAAAAATTACTATTTTTAAATAGTATATAATTTATTAATTAGATAAATAATAAAATCGATTATGACATATCTTTTCTTTGCAAAATTGTTGCCAAAATCGAGAACAGAGTGTATGACACCGTTTACAAATTATAGAAATTTTAAAAAACATACAAAGAAAAAGTAAAGAAATAGATATTTCATTGTCTTAAGTATTATATATAATATAATACCCCTATGCTATAACCTCATGTTATAAAAACGAATCTAAAAAGTTAAGTGAAACGGTATTTTAAAATTAACCTAAACATTTATTTAATTTAAAAAAAAATTAATTTTAATATATGTAAAAATTGAATATTTTAATAAATTCCTAATTTTTAGTAAAATATTTAATAACATTTAATTGAATAAAATTAATTTAATTTTAAATATAAAATTTAATTATAAACTATAAATAAAACTATTATTAAATTATCTTAAATAACGTTTATGCAAAATATTTTATAAATAAAAAAAGTTAATTTTAGAAATGATTTTTCCCGAAATTACTGTTTTCGGAAATTAACCGTAATGTATTTATACACATGTGAAACATATACATATACATTTACATGTACACATTAACTTTTAAAAGATTTTCATTATGATAATACACGTATTTTTTTTATTATGATAAAATACAAGGATATTATGTTCGGGTAAAATAACAAAAATAAGCATTTTTAAACGATGGAAATTTTTAAAATTTATTTTTATGAAAAATATTAAAAAATTGAATTTTAAATCAAAAATAAACTTTAAAAATATTAAAAATATTCTAAAAATTACCATTTTATCATAACAAAATTTTAAAAAAAATTAAAAAAAAATTCAAACACATTAATACATAGTATTAATTGGTTATTCTTTAATCTATTAATGTGTTTACAGATCTGTACATATAAATATATTTTTATATTTAAAATTTAATATTAAATAATTTTCTTATCTTTTAATTGAATTTCGAAATATTTCGAAATTTAAGCTAAAGATAAATAAATAATTTATATATAATGATAATGATAATAAAATCCAATTAATAATGGGCACTAATAAATTAGGACATCACTGACGACAGCGGTTATGATCATTATTAAAAGTTTAAAATATAATTATATAATTAATGAAATGGTACTAAAGAAAACTATAATTAAACATATAATTACATATATATTATTAGTAAAAATGTGTTTATAGACATTATTATTGATATTTGGTCTGAGTTAAGGTTAGGGTTAAGGTTAGATTTAAGTTTAGGTTCAGGTATAGGTTTATGTTAATATATTGGTAAATGATATTCGAAAGTGATGAAAGAAGTATCTGTGCCTTTTCCTTTCATATCACGAGTTTATGCTGAGAATTTCCGGATATTTCTATTGCGGTATCATTAACTGTCTGTACCTTTCCGCTTTAAGCACCTTTACTCACGGGGGTCCGCTCTATTATCTTTGAAACTCTTTAATTCTGATAAAGTGCTATTATCATTTAGTATCATTGTGCCTATTCTCATTACAATTTCCATCACTATATGTATCACGTATATATATCTACTATATACTATATACTAGTATATATAGTAGAACCTCTACTAAACGGAAACCTCAAAAATTAATATGCAAACGGACACTTTCCGAAACACATAATAATAATCCTGAACAAAAAAGACATTTTTTATTTTTTTATTTAAAATATTTATAATTTATATTAATTTTTAAAATAATTTCTAATCATTCCTCCCTATGTCCGAATTGAATGGTGACGGTATCTTTCTGTGTTATGAATGTTTTCGATTTAAAGAGGTTTTTCATATTTACAGAGAGGTATTACTGTATGTATGAAGAATATTAATATTAAAAGTTTTAATGCAAAATTATTAAAAAAATTAAATAATAATCGTTAATTTCTTATCATTAAATAAAAATTAAATGATTAACATTTATATCATAAAATTATATGATAAAAATATATTTTTTGAAATAAAAAATAAAAAATGATCCGTTCGGATGTTCTCTTTATACCGTTTTTAGATAAAGTGTCAGTCTTATAGTGGTTTATGGCTTTAGGAGATAATCCCTTATGTTAACTCTATAGGGGTGAATTCGGGAATAGACGATCCTCTTATCTTAAGGAAGATTCCGCCTTAGAGAGGTTCGACTGTATCTTTTATAAATGCGGTCTGATATATTGATATACAAACACTTAAATATCGTGTTATCTTTGTTTAAATGTTAATTTACGATGAAAATTGTTAAATTTCATTATAATTTTCTTTTTAAAATATTAATTATAATTAAATGAGTAATTTATAGATTAATATAATTTTAGTTTAAATTTTTAAAATTTTATACGAACATTTTTATATTTTTCAAAGTAATTCTAAAAATGACATTAGTGCATAGTTATAATGAATAATTATTAATACCACAGTATACACTAACATATACTAGCATAAGAATGGCATTTTTCCAAATATAATATTAATAAACATCATTTTTAGAATTAAACGTTAAATGTATATATATATAAAAAAATATTTATGCTAATGAATGATCTGATACCATATTACCTTAAATAACATCCATTAAATACTGTAATGTTTTAACTTTTGTTTATGAAAAATTTAAATATATTTTTTGATTTAATTTTTTAATTATTATTTTATAAATATATAAACATTGAAAATAATGATCATTTTCTAAATTTAAAGCATTTAATACAAAATAACTGTTATTTACTAAATTAATATGAATTAAAATAAATATTATATAATTCCATGATTTGTTTATAAAGAAACTTCTGTCATATGCTAATTACAGATTGAGAAATGACAAAATTCAAATCTTTCATTATATCATATCATTCTTATTATGTAATTATGTATTATCAGAGATTGGATTATTTCGGAAAATTCGCATTTCACTTTTATTCCATAAAAGTGCGCCAAAGTCCGCATTTTTCATATAAATCTGCATCTCTCTCTTTGAAAATTGCTTTAAAAATGAATTTTTCTTAATATTTAAATAAAAATTATCGTTTAAAAATAATTTTTTAAATAAAATAATTTAAATTTTCATTTGTGATTTTCCAAATTTATCACATTTTTGCAAAAATCACACCTCTGTATAACTATGTACAATCGGGCCTCTCTAAGAAGTAAGGGTGACCCATTCCCAAAAGCATTCCCATAGAATTAACATTGGGGGGTGCTTCGCTAATACTGAAACCTCTTTAAGATAGAACGGTCCTCCGTTATTAAACGATTTCGTCTTAAAGAGGTTCGAATGTATTTATTAATTTATAAAATATAATATTTAATAAATAATATTTTTATAATTTCACTCTTTAATTATTATAATACTGATGTTTCTTTATAAAGAAATCACAGTAAAATTTAATTTTACATTTAAAAATGATATCATTTATTGATATATGCCGATGTGATAAAAGGTGCGGTCACAAAATAAAGATAAACATAATCTGTGGTATTTTTAGATATTTATTAATTCCGATGTAATGATATTTTATAAATTAACTGAAAATTTTGGCCCATTTTTAAATGGACACAAAACATATTCGCATTATAATCCTCTAAAAGGAAATAGAAATTCTTATTACATGTATATGTATACATAAACAAAAACAAAAAATAGTATATGATACTGACAAAGATATTATACTATAGTTAAATACTGCTGTTTCTAAATTTAACACTTTTGTTTTTATAAAAAATTCACATTTAAATAAAAAGTGACATTAAATATTAAACCCAAATAATGAAAGTATAAATTAGAATATAAATTTATTATTTAAATAAATATTTATAAAATTAATTAAATACCATTGTATCACGCGATAGATTTACACCGAAAATTTGAAAATACTAAATACAATGATAGTAAATATTAGGGATGTGCAAATATAAGAAAAAAATTATCAATTGTATTGTACTGTATAATACAATGTATATGCTGTATTGTACATGTATAGCATATTTTTGATAAAAACTAAACTTTTAATCATATAATCTTAAAAAATGCCAAAAAAACAACATTTTCAATAGTTTTAAGTGACAAAACTCTAAAAAAGGCATAAAACACCGCAATACACTAAAAAACGAAAAAGGCAAAAAAGTCAGAAAATTTCAAAAAAAGCATTTTGAGGCAAAATACTACAAAAAGCGAATTTAGGTTTAGATTTACTCATAATTAATATGAATTATTAAATATATTAAACTATACATTTATTTAATTAAATAAAATCAATTTACACGTGTTTTGGGGATTTTTAAACATTATGCACCAATAGAAGGCGTAGTGTTTGTATTGTATGGAAAAAGGCTTTAATTGTACATGTATGATATAATAGACGATGTATACATCAATTGTATATTGCCCATCCTTAGTAAATATTAATAAATATTTCAGCAGTTATTATTCGACTAAAGACGGTATGTACATTTATATTTTATCATATTACCAAAATGATTATTATCAATATGTTAGTTAATGTTAGTTAATGTATCCTTTTTAATGTAATAGTATTTTGTGTTTTGCTTTATTCGATGTAAACGTAAAGAGACTAAAAAAGTGAACATAAACTTTTGTATTAATGCCAAAAGGGGTATCATTTGCAAATTCTTTCGTTTCTTTACACTTTTAACTCTCACATTAACTAACTTTACATTAACTAAACTCATATTAAACTCAAAATTGTCTTTCACCATAATATAATGACTCAGAAATACATGTGTGTACTAAAAATGAATGCACTTTCATTTTTACATAAAATAAATAATAAAAAATAAAAATAATAAAATTCATATATTATTATGTCAATAATTTGCAAAATTTATTTTATTATATTAATATAATAATTTAATAATGAATGTAATAAAATTGCATTAAATTTTATTAATTAATAAATTATGGCATTGCATTTATTATGCAATTAAATAGTCACTAAAAACCGGAAAATTTTAGTGATAATATAAAATAATGAAAAATAATATATAAAATTTCATGGAAATTTTCCATTTTCCATTTTTTATAATCATAAAATTAATAAAAATGTGAAAAAATTAATAAAAAATAAAATGTAAATGTTTCACGTGACACTTAAATGTCAAATGAATCATATGATGAAATTTAATGTTTTTATTTCACATTTAAATAGTTAATGATATTAAAATATATTAAATAATAATAAAAATATAATTTTATCATTAATTTATCACAATAAATGCCGTATATATTTAAACATAATTTTCTTATATTTTATTATATGAAATTACATCATATATAAGAATATTTAATATTAAAATAAAAATTTAAAAAATAAAAATATTTATTTATATATTATATTATATAATAATAGATATAATATAATATATTCATTGATATTTTGAAAATATTTCTAAAAATTAATGAAATATTTTTTGAGCGTAAAAAATGTAAATAAAAAATGTTTATTTTTAATAATGAATGAATGTGCAGATTAATATGAGAGAATATGAGAGAACAATGATAGTATTTTGTGTTTTTAATGCTAAAATAACGCTCAAATCAATAGTAAACATGACATTAGCATCATCATAATAATGCACTTTTTCAGTCACATGTTTCACTGGTTTATGGGTCAAGGACTAGTCACTAATACTACACTAATACTAGTCACTAGTGTCACACCATTCCACTATATTGACCCGTCATACACATCCATATTTATGTATACATCAATTCAAATGTGCATCACGATGCTTTTTTCAAATTATCATACGATAAAAATTGAAAATAATATTTTTATTTTTTTATTTTTAATCATAAAAAATTAGAAATTTTAATTTATGATTAAATGTTATATTTTAATATGAATTAATGATAACGAAATGATAATGAAATATATATATGTAATGATTGCATAATATCTTAGTAAACATTAAAGGGATATATTAAAGGGACTTTCGTATAAACATGTAAAATACCGTTTTACTGCGCTTTTTAGAACGGGACTTAAAGCGTGAGGTGAGCAGAGAGGAGCTTAAAAGGTAACTCAGGACATAAGACCCATTTACTCATAATTGACTCTGCCCTTTGATTTTGAGTTTTAGAGCTTTTAAAAGTGTTTATCTCACGCTATAAGAGTGTGTCTAAAAAGAGAGGTAAAGAGGGTAATGATACGATCATATGGTGCAATATTCATTTTATAGTGAAGAATCGGTTCATTTTTTGATAACATAGGGATAGCGCATGCGTGAATCACCACTCCACATTCAGCCATTTTTATTGGTCCGTTCCATGACTTAGTAACAGCATATTACCAGTATATGTGTTAACATTAAATAGTGGTGCTATATAATAGTAGTATAAAACACTAGTCATATATACGAATAAAGTACTCATATACACTCATTTGTATGTATATATACATATATATATATTTAATTTCTTTGATATTTATTATTATATCATATTAATAAATGGTGTTTTAAAATGTGTAAATGTTATTCAATGATTGAATGATGATAATAAAGAGCATTCAAACATAAGATTAGCATTATATTTGAGCGTAACACAAACGTGTCTATGTATGTCTATGGACATATATGTGCGCTTTGCATTTATGTATAAATAGTATCGAAAGTGTCACTTTTACAATCATTATGATTATGATATTTTTATCTTTTTTTATTACTATAAAATGTGAGCATTTTATAATTATTATTAAATAATATTCCGTTATAATGTGACTGAAAAATAAACATATTTTTATTATTTATATATAAACATTAAAAACATTAATTTATTTATTAAATTATTAATTAATTGAAAAAAGAGTGTTATCATTTTCATTATTATTTTTAATTTCATAATTAAATATGATAATGTTATGATATTAGTCTCATATTAACTAAAATTAACTAAAAAATCGATTAAATGAGTGATGGAATCATCGGAAATGAGTTTCAAAATGATCTCAAAACCAAAGTCATCATCATCTTCACCATCATCTGCATCATCATCACCGCCCCAATCACCGTCACACTGCAAAAGCATCGTTTTACACCCCTTTGATCATCAGGTATTTCACCTCATGATATACTCGCGATTTAATCCTTTATTTACCCTTAGGTCGGGGGTCATACGCAATTGATGCTCATGGATCAGTGTACTCTTTGTAAGCCTTTGGTACAGAGAGAGCTGTCATTTTATCTGAACATTCCTCAGGAACTTCAGGATTTTGTTCCAAAATATAAAGGTTCACATTTATTTTATTTATTATTTTATCATTTATTTTTAATAAATATTTTTCGAAATTTTCGAATGTTTTTTATTCATTTATTCGTTTACACTCTGATCCAAGGATCGGATGCGTTAATTGTAATATAAACGGCTTTTAATTGACTCTCATGAAACCCCTAAACCAATAGAGCGTTCGTAAATTCAATTGCAATAAACGCCTCTGACCATAACAGTGTATTATCATTTAATATTTTTATTTAATTTTTTAATTTACATATACATATATTTATCATGATAATTATTAATTATAACATTTTATTTTTAATATTTTAATGTGAATTTTTTTAAATATATAATTATATTTATTTTATAAATATAAATACAGTAAAATCTCTAATAAGAACCTCATTATAATATCCAAAATAATTAATTTTAATGATGGTCTTTAAAATACAGAGATTTGACTGTATATAAATATCTATAATCAGTATATTAAACGTCTGTTTTTTATATGTGTTTAAATATATATTTAAATATACATATGTATGTGTATATTTAGTTCCATTTCATTCATTTTCATTTTATTGATTTTATAATTATATAATAATTTTTTTCATTATTTTAATGTTAAAATATTATTTATCATTTAAAACAT